>WIDE01000019.1:123016-216278 GCA_015039315.1 Clavulina sp. PMI_390 | reverse complement strand
GACACCACACTGGCTCCTGAACTTACGGCCCTCTTCAGGCGCTCAAATGGCTCCATTTGAACAGGCTCCCACAAAGAGGAAGGCTCGACAACGAAGACCTCAAAATCATAATTAAGGACCTCAACTTTGATCAAGCGGTTCCAGTTATACGCACGACGAAGAAGAGCCACCAGCTCTCGACTGAACTCCTTTGAAAGTGGGAGCTCGCCGGGCAGTGCTTGGAGCGCAGCAATCAACTCATTGACAATAACCCCTGAAATTCCTTTGAGGTAAGCAGCTAATACGCCATCCTCAACCCTTTCGTTAATACTACTATAATTCTTTGCCCTCCAGGCAGCGGCTTGTGGTTGCAGATCTGGAGTACTTGGTGATTAGCTTACGAGCTGGGGTCCTAAAGGTTGTTGCGCTCACCCTTGTCAACAACAGCACGATATTCATCTTCTCGTTGACGATTCTCGTTGACACTCGCACAAGGGTGAAAGGGAAGGAATATGTCACAATAAAGACGCGTGTTCACGATGGACAATAAGACGAAGTAGATGAATCCCTGCACACTCGGGAAATCAGACGCAGGTTTTGTGATGGAGCTGCTTTTCGAGACAATAGCGCCGGGTGAAGCCGGTGAAGCCCGAGGAGCTTCTTTGTAACGTGAGAGATGATCCGCGGTTTTGTTACAGAACGACTGCACATCGCGTTGAAACTGCGTGAACTGATCTAACACGTTCCCGACACCAAACAACTGCCCGGAGATGAGTTCGAGGAGAGAGGGATCTTTGTTGGGGCCTTGGGAGAGAGGAGCGCTCAGTGTTCCCCCATTGATTGTAATAGCCCTCTTGCGGGGCGAAAATCGGCGACAAGCGGGGGTGGGTAGGCTAGTAAACCTATGCCGAGGATTCTGCCGCGGCGAGACATTGTACATGCCTTCGCTCCAAATGTCAGCAGCGATGGACTCCTATCAAGAGATGACTTACATTCGTTGTGAACTCCAGTCACAATATCTGCGGGTACATTGGACTTGGGTGGGGAATGTGACATAAGCCTAAGGGGATCGATGTGGTGTGTTTTCGTAAGAGACTAGGGAGGGGGAGGGTGAAGATTGATGTGGGTTGATGACAGAGGGCGCGCAGCACTTAGCCCACTGCATTCTCGAACGATTCCAAGACAACCTTGAGGGTGGTTCGCATATATCCATGTGTCTTGCGCATGTCAATATTGAGTGAAGCCATCATGGAAATTCGTGTTGGCAAGTAATTAGACGACGAGCCGCTGCCTCGAGGAAAGAGCGCTGCACAGGAACAGACATTGCCTGCTAAATCATCGCAACATCTCATCAATAAATTCGGGAAGAAATCGTCAAGAGGGCCACATGCGAGAGGCTTGCAGCAACATCTGCTCGCGGATTCACAGATTGACTGCTGAGCCTAATATTGTGAAAGCAATGGTGCAAAACAGTGCAAGAAACGAGGGATGGGCGTGACTGGTCATGAGGATCAGACCCCCGAGCAAGACGACCTCAATACAGATCCTTGACGACCGTGAAATAATCTAGGTGGGTATACTTGGTCGGACGTACTTGACACACCAGTCCCTCAACTGTGCCACGCGGAGATGCGTAAGCGGCCGCGAAAGCCCTCAGGGGTTTCCACGAATCCACGACCGACTTACCATGCACCTAGCAAGATTTAAACCGCCACACCGTTTTGACGCGGTTACGCAGAGCACCCATCGCCGCTTGCGTCGTCCGTATCTTCCGAGAGCTCAATGTCACTTAGAGCGTCTGCTGAAGCGTCGTTAGGCTCCGGTACAGAATAAGGAGTAAGGGTGGCTAGAGTTTGGAGGACCCATGGTGGAAATGCCACATGATTTTTCTGAGCTTCATGGTGGTTGTGAGGTTTGCCAACGGGGACGGGCAGTAAGCATGCTGCGCAGTCTTGTTGAGCACTATCACCGAAGGAGGCTGTTTTTGCTGCATTAGGAAGTCATATTCAAGTCGATTTGTCATAATAACCGGCTTCTCCCTTGAGAGCTGATGATAAAACATGTCGAGAGAATCTGTGGGCCATAGAACGGTTCGTCCGGTATACTCCGCGGGTACAACCGAAACCTCCCTCATTGCGATGACACATTATTTGAGCTCGGTCCAGAACGGTTCCATCAGCGCAAAAGGTGCTCTTGTGCAAGGTAAAAGGCCCAGATAAAAAAAACCAGCTGTTTGTTATATCTCATTGAAACCCTTGAGAAAGATATGGCCAGTCCATGAAATATCGTCAAGCAACTACAAACTAATATGATAACTGCTACCAAAAAGCCCAAAAGATGTTCATCGTAAATGCTAGCCACCCATTCAAACACTTTACTTGGATCTCACTTGCTCTAGATGAAATTGGCAACACACAATCTCCTTGCGAGCTGCCGGCCGTGCTGCAGTCATAATATATGTCAGTTCACATAATGAATAGGGAATGGGATTTCCAACTGACCTTGGATGCAGCAAGTCAAGCGAGGCTCGGATCCTCTCCCGTGTATCAGGGCTGAGTTCATCGTGTAATGTTGTGCCACTGATTTCACATTCATGTCTCTCTCGCAAGATCTGTTGGATTACTGAGCAAAAGAAATAGCAATTTTCCTCCAGCGATAGTAAGTAAGCCTTGCATAGAGATGGAGGAACAAGCTTTACATTGATAAGATTGTAGTGTGGCGATTCCTTGATTAGTATACTAAGCAGGTTTCCCAAGTCGCCTAATGATGGGGTGGAGCAGAATATCATGGTGGCTTGCACTATGCTTGAGGATCCCGAAAACCGCTCCAAGACCTCCCGGCTTGAACATAACATTACCTGCATGTACATTAGTTAACTCCGTGAAAAAATCTAGGTCTGGACGCACTGTGTCGTCCGCAGGGAACATGCCAGATGACCCCTTAATAAGACTATGTGATTGCTTGGCCCTACGATCCAATCTTGCCCATACAGTGAAAGTTTCCTCTCGAGTTGATAAGGTTTGCTGATTTGTGCGATTGTTCGGTGATAATGTCGTAGAGGGATCCAGGCCGCAGATTTTCGCTAGCAAGAACTCGTGCTTGACCCCCGCGGTTCCTCTGTACCAAACAAGCTCCGCTACAAAGCTGGTGTTGGAGGCGTAGGGTGAATGTTTTATCCTGAAGCACAGCTCAACCATGGAGAGGACTAGTAGACAACCTTTCACATGATATGCAGTTAGGAAGATGTCGTCGCGGGAAGTTTGGTCTGAAAAAGCGATAGGTTGCAGGCGGTCAAGGGATTGGAGTAGGTCAACGTTGCTAATGTGACGACCATAAGTTTTCCCGACGAACCACTCATCTACCAACACAAGAGCCTTCTGTTGGACATGAGACACTCGCATCCCTTCTAACGAGACGCTGCTAATAACTCCAAGAGTTATAAGGGATACCACCCTTGCTCCAGATCCAATGGATCTCAAAGGGTCAAGAGTCCCCATTCGAAACGGATCCCAGTCGGACGAAGGTTCAACCAGAAAGACCTCTAAATCGCAAGTGAGGACGTCGACCTTGATCGAGCGGTTCCAGTTGTATGCGCGTGTGATCAGAGCTTTCAGTTCCTGGCTTAGCTTGTTTGACCTCAACAGCGGAAGTTCGCCCGGGAGAGTATGGAGAGCAGCAGTCAACTCATCCAGGACAGATCCAGAGATCCGATCGAGGAGATTATCCAAATTGGTATCTCGGAGGTTACGCTCAATATCGTTAAAAGCGTTTGCCCTCCAAGCAGCAACTCGTGGTTGGAGCTCTACATAGACTCTAATAATTAATACAAAGACTCAAGGATCAAATGTTAGAGGACTTGCCGTCATCCATCAGATTTCGATATTCTTCCTCCCTTTGTTGATTATCGTCACTACTCGCGCAAGGGTGGAAGGGAAAAAATATGTCGTCATAGAGACGCGAACTGAGGATGGAGAGAAGAGCGAAGCAAATGAACTCTTCGATAGAGGAGAAATCACGGGCAGGCTTTGTGATAGGGTCGTTTTGGGGGGTAACGAGCGTGGTCGAATGAGGGGGGGTGTCTTTGTAGTAGGAAAGGTGGTGGGCGGTGACATGGCAAAATGATATAAGGTCTTGTTGGAAGGCAGCGAATTCCTCGAGCACATCGACAACATACAGCGAGCGTCGTGAGTTGAGTTTGAGAGGTTCAGGATATGCGCTGCACCCTCGGGAAGAAGGGTCACCCAGCCCGCCCACGGGAATGATAATCGTTTTTTTGCGAGATAACCGATGGGGATCTGCTGTTGCTCCCTTAATGACGCGATTCCAGGGGTTTGGCCAGTGCCGAGCATGTTGTGCGCCTGGTATCAAGGCTTTTTTGAGAAAGAGATGTCGCTCATGATGAGAATGACTCACTACGATTGGGGGCCACAGCGGCGGATCTGACGGTGCTGTCAGCACAAAGTTGAGGGGTTGACATATATGAAGTACACGCCGAGTATGCGCTCCAAGGTATCAAAAAAATGAGACAGCTTCAGTGTGCCCGTTAACTATAGACGTTGTAATGGTCAGGATCAGGTGGCGCTGGTGGGGAGAGTGCCTTTGAGACGAACAGCCAAAGTTGGCAGTGCAACATAGCGTGTTTCCGAGATTCAAGATTCGTAATATCAACGCTATCCAGACACGCGGAAGCTGCATGGCCCTGCACTATTGGTCAAGGCGAGTGTAAGGAGATGAACCTCCTGATAAGAATAATTAGCTCTGGCGCCAGCTAGCGTCATCACATCAGCACGAGGAATCAATGCGGAATCACACTTGTGAGGGCAAGCACGCTTTCCATCCCTAGTTTGCGATTGTTCGAAGGCTCTATTCATCCGAGGGCTATGCGCACTGCAGTCCACCGTGACGAGCCCCTTCGATGCCGCTGTACGCCTCGCACATAAGATTCGTCCGTAAACTCAGCCGTACGGATGACAAACCGTAAATTTTATAGATGAATTCACGCTTTCATATTGTATGTATTGCGCTCGGCACGTTGGAGGAGGGGGTAGATTGCAATTAGGGAAGGTTCCAGATTCAACTGTACCAATGCGGCTGCAAGAGGCATCGCAAGCAAGAGAGACTCCCATCACTTATGGAAGCAAATCGCGATTGACGCCAGAGGGTATTGTACGGGGTAATGAGTCCTGCTCGTGCGGTCAATCACTATTGGGACGCGCTGAGAAAGCTGATACGGCCGATAGGGGTGCAATTTGTCAATCATATAGGCATGATCCGCCAGGAAGCGTATATTTCAGGTTCCCAACTCCTGTTGATACAATTAGCGGGGTATTAGAGAGGACTAAAAATGGAGTGAGAAACGGAAGAGGCATTCTCAGCTGGTGTCGTGCTCCAGGCAGCGCCCGAAAACCGCGATGCGGGCAATAACAGATAGGCTAATGGAGGCCAAATAATTCTTGTGGAAGCCTCCCGCGAGATGGGACGATGAGTGGGAAACGAGTAGAGGATCCTAGCCGGACTCCCGAGCCTGAACTTGACCAAATGCCAAATATGTGTAGACACCGAACTCTCTTCCCAACGTCTTTTAGCTTTTCTTCCAGGCGAGCCTTTTCTACTGAGACAGTGAAACCTACCATAAACATTGGCTTTGAACTCCCGGCGCTCGGGCATGTGGCACAACATTAACTATATCTTGCCTTTGTCTGATATGAATCACAACTTTAGCTACCACAGGTTGTATTCTTCCGCCAGATAGCATGCTTGGGGAGGAGCAGGTTTGGAGCATCCTTTACCTACACGTGGGAATACTGACGTCCTTTGTAGCTAAGCTAGAGTCATGAAATCTTGTCAAGTCCCTCACACATATCTGTCAACTCTCCAAGCCAAAGGAGCACGGCCGACGCATCGCCGATGACGATACCCGACGTTATGGAGGATGGAACTTGTGCGCTACTAGGGCACGAGCGCCATCGGAGCATCACAGAGACACGCTTGGCTCTGCGAATGCCGATGGGCCCAATAGAGCCCCTTCCTCCAGAAGTATTCCAGCATATCATCGATTACGTCATCCCTATCCAGAGAAATTTCACGCTATAGTTCCTATGCTATCTGTGTCACGGCTTTGGCGAGCATAAGTTCTCAACATGTCGTGGCTATTTGTCTTCCCTGCCTGGGGAACATGGTCGGGTCCCACGATAGCACTGTGGACGTCTCGCGCGGGACTGAGACCTCTCAAAGTCGCGGTTGATGATCGCGACAGCGATGAGGGTGGGACGCGTATCCGTAGTCTATGCGACAAAGTCAAGGGCTATATTGATCGCATCGGTACTCTACAGGTGGAGACGCAGACGGACGTATTACTCAACAACGGTCTTTGATCGGAATTCAAGTGTGTATTTGAGGAAGGTTCGTTTCATAACCTGCAGAAAATGCTAGTCTCGGGGGCTAGTCCTGATGATGACAGCTATAGTCCCTTGCATCTCGGTGCTTCTCCCTTCTCCGCTCTGACGACAGTGTTCCTGTATTACGCCCCTGTTAAACTTACCGGGAGTTTTCCTTATCTCAAGAGCTTGGGCTGGCAACTGTGTACCCAGAAGGATATGGGGACGTTGCTGCAGCTATTGCAGGGTGCGCCAGCGGGGATTCACTTGACGCTTTGGGGGGCTCCTACCGGTTATGAACAACCTATAGCGTTGCCAGAAGAAGGAGAGAGATGTCAAAATGCCTGGACAAAGATTTCCTCCCTCCGGCTCCATAATGGCATTACGCTCCTTCCATACTTCCACTCAATCAATATAACAGCTCTTGAACTGGTCAAGACGCGCGGGGCGCGGTGTATCACATTTCTTAATCAGTGGGTGAGTCCCAGTTACTTATTGTTCTACTATCGATAAGACGACTATGGCGAATTTTGCTACCTCACTTTTCATTGTGAAGAGGCCGCGAGACAATACTCACCACTTGAAATACTGACCATATCAACCAGTTGGTTCGAACAGCCGGCCGTTCTGTTCAGATCATTGATGGTCGATGATACCGCTTTCGCCACATCCTCCTTGCCATTTCCGCACCTCCGAGAACTTTTTGTTCGCACATACTTTGCGGAAGAAACGCAAAACGTTCTCCTTCGCGAGATCCCCCTCCTGACAGAGTTTGTCACACAGCGAAAAGGGATACTTCGTACACTTTACCTCCCTATGTCGCTCCCACCTGAGCAGGAACGCCTTCTCCGAGAAGCAGGAGCGCTCGAAGAGGTACGTCCCGCCAAGCACATCCCTCGTAGCGTTATCTGTGATCTGATGGGTAAATTCTCCTTATCGTTTCACCACGCGGGGGTTCCGACATATGGGGACCGCTCACGGTTCACCAGATTGGCAGGTGGTTCGAGCTGGATGATCACGGGTGTGTGTCCACTGCTAGCTTCTCACAGAGATCGATGCGGGGAATCGTGAATGGTTTATTGTGGAATCCGGACTCCGGGAAACCAACTGCGGAAGATCGTTGGGAACTCATAAAGTAGATGATCGATGGTTAGCTGTCCAACGAAGATCGGGGTGATATACTTGTCAGTACCTCCGAAAAATAACTGCGCTTTCTGTTCATACCAGTCAGAGTTTGGGTGACAAGCTTTGAGTAGAACGTGGGAGCTCAGCTACATCATAGGAGCTCCAGCCAGCGGAGACCTCAACAATCCTTCGATAGCTCAGTTGGTAGAGCGCAAGACTGTAATTGGATATCTCCTGTTGATCTTGATGTCACCTGTTCGATCCAGGTTCGAAGGACTTTTTTATCCAGGTTCGAAGGACTTTTTTTGCATCTCGTTGCCAACCATTCTTGGCGGGCTTGGAGCTTGGCGTGGCACATTCTATTTCTGGTGAGAATAGTGGATCAAGGGATCCTGTTTGCGAAAGATTTGCAGGAATAACCGAATTCTCAAGATTTCCACTTGCAGCGCAGTAGATTAGTTGGGACCTCGATCAGCTTATCATTTGTACAGCAAGATTTTGTCCTGGTTTTCGTAATATACATAGTTGCAGTTGATGGCTACAAGTGTCGGTGCGTGATGCAAAGAAAACGACAAGGAGTTTGTACGTGTATGTTAGCAACCCAGCATGAGTCAGAGATGCAGACGAAAATCTCCATCCTGCGATCTGCACTCATCGTGGAGCAAAGAACCTCACGCCTGCACCCCCTCCTTCCTCCCCTGCATTGCTAGCACCGCCCCCAGTATTCTCAATGATCTGCGCTCGACCGCTCTTGACGAGAACGGCGAGGGCGCGGCGAAGGAGAGGGATTGGTAGCCCAGAGAGCTCAGTCGTGATTTCAGGTTGGACGAGCTCGTAGAACGTGAGGATAGTGTTGAGTTGGCCCGTTTGACTTACCTGATGCGCAGTGTATTAGTTGCGAGTTGCGCGCCAATCGACAGCAGGAGAGAAAGGGAGTAGGCAGATCGATGTGAGCGTGTGGGAGGACGAAATGCACATGTCAGATTGGAAACTCTTCTTCCAGTGTTGCACGGACGCACCCATTCATGGATGGTTTCGGCCCACTGCTCAGGTCGCCGCCAGTACACGAGGATCGCAGACGTTTGCCTTTCGGGCTCATATGCGGCGTCTCCTAGCGCCACCATTGATCTCATAATGTCTTCCAGGTGCTTGCGCTTGAGGATCCCTAATAGAGGCAAAGCAAGATGGGTTAGGATAGCAAGTATACTGGAGCGCACATGCAATTAGAGGCCGTATCACGTGGGAAGGAAGGAAGCTCAAGGGGTAAAGTAAAGTAAGGAGGGGCGGCGAATCCATTGTCATTGATCGCTCTGAACCTGCTCAATATTAGGTGCAGCACCTGGCTTGGCTGGAGGAAGCTTCGCCGAGAAGGCACCGACTCAGCCAGTACAGCCATAAAGCCAGCCAAGCGAGGTTAACATTGCTCAGAGCAACGGGTTACCCTCCTCATATATAATGATAGATAGACGAACTGAATACGAATGACAACAAGGAAAGGAGCTCACTTTTTATTCGAGGGTTGTAAATGATATCAGACCACTCTGTGCCAGATCTCTGCTCAGCATCTTGGAGATGAAGTATAAAGAGCCGTCGATCTCGAGCATAGTTGAGGATCAGTCGTGTCCAAAACTGGGTCTGTTTGGCTAGGGTGGTGGGATTTCGCTGCTGTCTAGTGGGCCCGGTTCAGATCGAAATTTGCGCCGGAGATACCGGTCATGCCGAGGGGGTAGGCAAGTGGGGATATTCATTCAGCGAGGGAGGGGTGCGGATCAAGGTACGCGGAGGCAGGCGAAGAGATTAGTCGGCAGGATGAGGGGTTGCGGCGGGGGCGCAAAGCGACAAGGACGGCCCGGCATGGCGTTTTTTTAGTGAGATTTATGTATGGGCACACGAGCAAGAAACAAAAAACGATCAGAAATGATTGATAAATGATGCGGGAGCGGTGGAGACAAAAAGGGCATACGTGAAGAACGGAGGCCAGGAATGGATGGACGGTAGCTTGAAGGATCCACCCGAGGGAAGTGGGATCGGATATGATTTGAGGGACAGCGTCGAGGCACTGAAGGCGGTCAAGATGGATGCGTCATCGACGAGGGTTGACGCATCGTCCACATCCATTGACAAGAAAGAGAAGGAGAGGCCTGGGAGACGGTTACAGCCACCACTGCCAACAAGTATCAACTCTGAATTCTCGGTTTCTGGTGCCGATCACAAGTGAAACCTTATCTCTTCTTCTGCTCGGGAGAACACGTTTACCGAAGCTATATCTTGGCCATCGCTTGAGCTGGATATTTTTATAATTCCGGAGGCGATGACGCCCCAACATCCCCTAATCACATCTTTGTCCTTGAGGAAGCCTTCTCTGTGGTGCATGACACAAAAGCAGTGTCGGGCGGTTTTCTACGCATTCAACGGCCATTTACTCGATTCGGGCGGGCGCTATAAGTCCTTCATGAAGATCCTCACAGGTTTTCATGCATTGGCGCCTCTGATCAACGGGTTGATATGAGTCTTCTCACTGCTGTGTGACGCAAATCTGGCGCAGAAATGGAACCTTCTCACCCACCACCAATTCGCAATAAGAAGACCCTTCAGCTGGGAATAACGAGAACCGACGGCTACATCCAGTCATCGATCCTGGCAGTTGCGACAACATTGTGCTGCGCCATGGGGGCTGTCGCTTGCTGGAAATGAGTTCTTATCATGAATATCATCCGTGCTGCATTTTGTGGGCTCTCATTCGATCCATAGCCGAGGCAAGTCTATTAACAAGCTCGCGTGCTCCCAGCTCCAAACATTAATATTCCTATCGTGCCTGGGGGCAAACGATATGAACGCAATTGAATGGTGCAATCCTGATAGCCTTCCTATATATGGTTCCATATCAGCGAACTTCTATCCCTCAGGTATCCACCCTCCCTCCCCCCTACCTTTGCCAACGTCGCCGACGGCCTTGCGCCTCGCCGTTTCTGGTCCCCGTGGTCCTTTACGCCCTCCGTTACCTAGTGGAAGATGTCTTACCACAATGAGAAGAACTCTGACCCGGAGAAAGCCTCCGTTAACGACGGCCATGTTGCTGTCGCTGATGATCGCTATCGTACGTCCACTTGCATCCTTGCATAATTTCTACTATATAATGACTCTGTTATCTTCCTTTCTTTAGACTTTGATCACTCCGAGCTCGATGGCGTCCAGCGAAAGCTTGGGCAGCGTCATGTGCAAATGATTGCGCTTGCGGGTAAGTCTCTCCTACATTCAGCGGCAACCTAGCATCTCCGTGTGCGAATCACCGCATGGTCTTCACACTCCTAATCCCATGGCGCTAACGTTTTTGCCCCGCAATCTACAGGCACTATCGGTACCGGTCTCTTCCTCGGGTCAGGCGGTTCCATCGCTACAGCTGGGCCAGTGGGTGCACTGCTAGGTATGCCCCCTAACCCCCTCTCGCCGAATGGCAGCCTAATATTCTATTATAAGTGTACATATTCATGGCAACCATCGCGTACTCTACCCTGCTTTCGCTCGGCGAAATGACCACATTCGCTCCCATCTCGGGTACTTTCCCCCACTTTGCGGCTCGTTGGGTCGATCCTGCCTTTGGTTTTGCAATTGGGTGGAACTACTTCTACGGCCAAGCCATCACGATTCCCGTTGAAATCTCAGCTGCTCAGATTGTTCTCACATTCTGGGATTCCAACACCGACCACTTCCCTATCTACTTGACTGTAAGCAAGTTTATTTGAACCAATCTGAGTCGATCACTTTAGTCTTATTTATCTCCTTAATCATCCCCAGATTATCTGCTTGATTGTCATCGGGATCAACTTGTTCGGTGCCAGGTGGTTCGGCGAGAGTGAGGTTGTCTTCTCGAGCATCAAGCTCATGCTCATTACTGGCCTTATCATCGCCGGTCTCGTCATCGACCTCGGTGGTGCTCCTAACCATGGTACGTTTGTGAGCTAAATTCCACTTGTGCAAGCACCAACTTTACAACTGCAACAGACCGCATTGGATTCCGTTACTGGAAACACCCTGGCGCTATGAACTCATACCTCGAGCCCGGTGCTGACGGTCGCTGGATTGCTATGCTCTCTGTCCTCGTCGGCGCTGGTTTCTCCTACCAGGGTGTCGAGCTTGTCGCTATCGCTGCATCCGAGACAAGGAGCCCACGCCGCAACATCAAGAAGGCCGTTGGTCGTGTGTTCTACCGCATTATCGTCTTCTACATTCTTGGCGTTTTCGTCACGGGTCTTCTAGTCCCATATGACGATCCCAACCTGCTTCAGTCTACTGGGAATGCCTCAGAGTCTCCTTACGTCATTGCCATGACTCGCGCAGGGATTAGAGGTCTTCCTCACGTCATCAATGCAGCTGTCTTCACTTCTGCGTTCTCGGCCGCCAATTCGTTCTTGTTCACCGCTAGCCGTATCTTGTACGGCTTGTCGCTCCGTGGTCAAGCTCCCAAGATCTTCACGTACACCACCAAGTCCGGTCTGCCCCTCGCCGCAATCCTTGCTGCTAGCTGCTTCCCATGGCTGTCATTCATGACCATTGCCAGTGGTGCCAACACTGTCTTCACCTGGTTCCAAAACCTGACCACCGTTTCTGGCTTCTTTGCATGGCTGGGTATCAGTGAGTGCTACTTTGTTCCATTTTCCCCACTCTATCCTCTCTTTTCCTCGTCCTCTCCATAAATCCCGCCACACACTGACAACCCCACCTCCACAGACGCGACTTATCTCGGTTTCTACCGCGGCCTCAAAGCTCAGGGCATTGACCGCAGCACGCTCTACTATGCTGCACCTGGGCAACCCTACGTCGCCATTTGGGCGGTGTTCTGGCTCACTTTCTGTATCCTCGTCAATGGTATTCACGTCTTTTGGGACTTCACTGCCTCAGGCTTCCTCACCGCGTACCTCAATGTCCCCCTCTTCTTCATGCTTTGGGGTGGATGGAAGGTGGTCAAGCGCACGAAATGGTGGAAACCAGAGGAGATGGACTTCGTCTCTGGTATCCCAACCATTGAGGAGACCGAGGAGGAACTCATCCCTCCCACGACCCTTGGTGGCAAGATCCTCGACAAGCTGTTGTGATCCCTGCACAAACCCTCGCATTCGCATTTGCATGTTTATTCACTTTACCATTTCGTCACCATTTGCTTAATCTTGGGGCTTGTGTGTCGTGCCGTTGTCGATGTGCTTCATATCACCTGCTTTCTTGTGTTCGTGTAATTTCCTCCTCCCCCTCTTCCTTCTCGATGCCACCTTAGTACTCTCCCCAAAACTTCTACGGGTGTGTAATATACCAACACGAACCCTCAATATCACGACGATAGAGAAAACCATATATTGATGAATCTACCGGCTTCATCTGGGTGTGCATACATATCATAGACCATATGAACATGAGTAGAGCATACTTGGAACCTGAGTTGTGGTTCTATTAGTGCCCTCGCCTCTTGGGAAACCGTTAAGACTGGCTTGACCCAATGGTGAACGGGGCGTAGTATTATTGTACTGCCACTAGATGCCTTGAGCTGCCGAATCGTGCATTCAAAATACTGACATTGGATGCATCTGCCAGAGATACGACCCAAGCGAAAATACAAATTTATCGGACCAGCCTACGTTTTGGAACTTTCTTTGATATCTACGAAGCTAATGGGGATATAGCAGTGAGCAATTGTCAATGGTATACGTCAGTCGACACTGCATCGAGACAGCGTACCTATCAACAGCAACCTCCTTTTGGCTTCTCTGGAGGAGGTTGGCTCGATGTATTCTTTGGTGGCGACATCGACATTGATGGTGTTGCACGTGGTTGTGTCGTCACCGTTCCCGCAGGAGCAGGGGGTAAAGCAGAAATGGGCTTCGGAGGGTACGACGTTGCTAGCTGCTGGCGTGAAGGATTATAAGCCGGAGGCACGGTACTGATGGCACGACCCCTCGCGTTCCCCACAAACCATTCATCCACTAGTACGAGCGCCTTTCGCTGCACATGAGAGACTCGAGCACCATCCAGGGACACGCTCCCGATGATTCCAAGAGCAACAGGAGAGACTACTCTTGCTCCTGCACCAATCGCCGTCCTTAACCGCTCAAACGGCTCCATTTGAAGAGGGTCCCATCGAGACGAAGGCTCGACGACGAATATCTCGAAGTCATACTTGAGAACATCAACCTTAATGGAGCGATTCCATTTGTACGCGCGATTAAGAAGGGATTTCAGCTCTCGGCTGAACTCCTTTGAAAGCGGTAGTTCGCCGGGCAAGTCTTGGAGGGAAGTAATCAAGTCATTGACGATCGACTGCGAGATCTTATCGAGGAGGGCATTCAGAGTGCTAGCCCCAACGCTGTCCTCGATAATATTGTAAGTTTTTGCCCTCCAAGCAGCCGCTTGTAGTTGGAGATCTGTATGATGTCTGATGAATGACACGTGGGGTGAAGAGATTGGTGACGTGAGAAAACTTGCCCCGATCAATCACATTTCGATATTCTTCTTCCCATCGACGATTTTCGTCCACGCCTGCGCAAGGATGGAAAGGAAGGAATATGTCGCTGTAGAGACGCGTATTCACAATGGACAGCAAGATGAAGTATATGAATTCCTCGACGCTAGGAAAATCAGACGCAGGCTTCGTGACAGGGCTGTTTCTTGGAGCAGCAGCTTCAGCTGAAAACCGAGGCGTCCCCTTGTAACGGGAGAGATGATCCGCGGTCTTATCACAAAATGACTGGACATCTCGTTGAAAGTCCGTGAAGTGATCCAACACATTCCCCACATTCAATAGCAACCCTGACTTGAGTTCGAGAAGTACAGGATCTGTGCTACTGCCCCGGGAAAGAGGTGCGCTGAGACCATCGCCAGATATTGTTATGGCCCTTTTACGAGCAGAAAAGGAACTAGACGCTGGAGACACCGCACTGGCAAGGCGAGCTCGAGGGTTCTGGCGTAGTGGAACATTGGATCCGCCTGCATGTCGAGGGGTCAGCTACCAGAACTTTCTGAGGAAAGGAATGGCTCACGTCGGATGGGGGCTTCAGTAACAGTTCGTACACGCCCATTAGCGCGAACTGGGGGATTTGACATGTATGAAGTCAACGTGGTTGTGCGGTATTATAGCAAAAAAAAACTATATTGATCGCAGTATCCAGGGATGTCGTTTCAGTTAGGCGTGCTAGGGAGGGCGTAGTTCCGACGGTGATGGTCTGATGGCGGGCAGAAATGTGGGGTGGCGGTCCATGGGATACACCAAGCGCACTGGGTGGTCTAAAGTGCATTCTTGAATCATTCGGACCACCGTGAGCATACTCTCTGGCCGTCCGCACGTCTTCCGCATGTTGACAACGCAATGCTCGAAGCGTGTAGATTCTGGCAAATCGTATAGAAAAGCGGAAAAACCGCTCAAAAGCCTCGAGGAGCCAACGTTGTCAGTTTTATTAGGTAATGCTGCTCATGAGAGCGTGTGAATTATCATTAAGCGCTGTGACAAGTATATTGGATCGGATTGCTCGAGAGATAGACGGAGATAGACGATGTAGCATGAGAGCCAACATGCGAATATGAGATACGCCCTGTCTTGACACCTCCTTTGGATTCACCATTCCGGCTCCAGTGGTCGCGACACAAAAGCTGCGAAAGCGTGCACAAAGGCGCGCAGTTCCGATGATTGGTGGCCTTGTTCCGCCATGAAGACTTGCCGTCGAAGCGCGACCACCTCATTGTATACCTTGAGGGCCTCGTTCTTATCCCCCGTGGAGATTAATATCGAATGATGCGTGCTTAATGCACCAATCAGCTCATTGGCACCATGCGGAGACCCGCGAGAGCCCGAGGTGGTTCGCTCTTGTGCCTTCAGTAAGCCCACCGCTGAGCCTGCCATTCGCTCGGCAGTATGGAGATCACCGCCCCGCTTGAGGCAGATAGCTAGCGCACGCATCGCGTGCGCCATATCGCTGCGATGGCTCGAGGCATCACTTTGGGACATCTGGGCCAGGATTTTCACGTTCCAGTCCCAAAGAAGTGTGGCGGGCGGGTTGAAGGTCTCGTGTCGGAGATGGAACGCGATCTCGCTGAGCCTTGCGCTAAGTGTGCGGTTAGATACTGGCGGCCATGTCCGTCGGCGCGAAGCTCGCTCCTCCCAAGCAGATGCTAGCTCCTATGAATAGAAGGTTTGACACGATCACTAAAAGCACAAAGGGAATATGCGTTCACGACATACGATGGCTTGAGGGAGTGATCCTTGGATTGCAGAGGGGTAATCTAACGCACCGCGTTGGAAGGATCGAAGGAGTTCCGTGAGCTAAATCGAAACTCGACCTGGTCACTATATGCTAGGTAAAACATGATATGCATGAGAAGACGCACTGAGAAAGGTCGAGGCATATGGTAATGCAATCGAAGATGCTCCTGCACCTCTAGGCGAAGCCTGTACGCGAGACGAGGGAATTGGAGTCGGCCCTCTCTAAGGATTCCGTCAAAGTGGGACTGCAGGAAGTGTTGCACCAATGACACAAAGAACCAACAATTTTCCTGATTAATGGGCAAGTTTAGTTACTATTGGTAACTATTTAAGGGATTGCACTCACCGACCAGAGTTTGTAAGTAGTTAGCTCTCTAGAAACGACCGAGAGGAGAAATTGAAGCTCCCCGAGTGAGGGCCTTCTGGCAAACGTTTGATGGGTTTCTAGAGTACCACCTCGGGTAGAGACTGAGAGATCTGACGAGAAAAATGCCTAAGACTTTTGTCAACATTGCGGCCCCGCGATGGAGAGGATGGTACTTGCCAGATCATATGTCGGCGCATGGCCACCATTCCTGAGCAGTTTGGTGGGCGATATCGAGGGTACTCTTCGCCTCTCCAGTCGTAGGTATCTTGCATGAGGCATAGAAAGCTCGATAACGAGTAGACGGTGGCAATACAAGCCTTTGCTGATTGCGTAGCTTTTCACATTCAGAATTTCAACATCTTGCAGGGCTCCAGTGGAGTCAATCAAGGTGCAGAATTCTGAGAGTGAAAGTTGCGAATCTGGGACATCATAGGACAGTTCTGATTGAATAGTGGCCAGGGATTGGAGAGAGAGAACAGAGGTAGATGCTGAAGGAGAAACGCTTTCCTGGGCATCTTCTCCACTAGCAAACTCTGCTACGTGCTACGACGGTTTTAGCTCGTAGCTTCTGATCATGAGTATTGAATCGAAGGAGAGTTCACCTTGTGAGACTGAGAAGAGTGATCGAAGCTAGCCCGGGCATCGTTTTGGGGTGGAGGCTAGCGACGGAGGAGAACAATTCCGGCCTTGTTTGAGAAGCTATGACACGGAACTATTAGGATCGGAGAACGTACCGCATTGCCGATACATTTCGCTGTCAAGGATGATGCAACTATTGGGCCGATGGTGGCTCGCTCATCTTCGATAGCCATAAGACTCAGGCCAAAATTTGGGCTTGACGAGGTCCAAGTAATGACTCCATAAAGGCTGAGATAGGCTTTATGAAGTACCTCAAACACGCACGCCTCAACCTCGAGGACGTCTGTGAACACTGCTTCCGGGAAGGGAATCACAGATATTGCCGATTCAAGCTTGCAAGGCGGTTGAAACCTTGCAACCTCTCGCACTCGTCAAGATGTAAAGCCACAGCAAAGGGGATGAGAGGCGGTGTAATGGTGTACGCCTCCCGTTTCAAAGGCAGTCATTTGCTGCGGCGCGTTGGACGCAGTGCACAAGAAACGAGGCAACCAAATATTTGTACACTCACCGCTCCTCCATACTCTCCAATCACAATTCCTTAATGATCTGCATAGACGCGGTGATTCCCCATTACTCAATTGCCATCGTAACAAGATTGTTTCCCCATATAGGCTCTTGCAGTGCCTCAGTATGTTTGTTAACCCTTCCCATCGTCGTTTGTCGAGGCTTCAGCGTGTTGAGGCGTCAGAGAGCTTTACCATCACAATGCTGTTTGTACAGCCTCATATCCCTAGCAACCTTTCCGCGCTTCCCTAGCGAGAATTTCAGGGATGAAGGCGGGATATGACTTTGTATCACTCGTGGTCTTTGCCACTGACTGATAGCCTTGAGGTTGCCTCTCGACTCCGTTTCGGTTTCCGCGCCCTCGATCTCCCACCTTGATCGGTTTACGAGCAATGGCGTCTTTGAAAGATAAGCTTACTATCGCTATCGACATTGGCACTGCCCAGAGTGCAGTTGCGGTTGCATATGTTGCAAAAGGTATCATCATATGCCTGTTTCGACCCCATCCGAGAATCGTATTTTTTGGAACTAATTCATCTAGATGGAACACCTTGGTCCACCCTCGTCGATTCATGGCCCGGCCAGGAGCATGATCTCCAGCTTGCTCGTGTTCCTACCGCTTTGCTGTACAGTATGGATGACGAAGTACGTGCCACCTCCGTAACTCAGTTCCACAATGAATACTCATTACAGCTCTTCAGCTTCTTGCTTGCGGGGCCGAGGTTCAAAGAGTACTTCAATCCGATCTCCACATAGGCGGCCCCGCACGTTACAAGAAGCCGCAATACTTCAAAATGCAGTTGCATCCCGAGCGCCCTGCAGTAGTTGGTAGGTAGTACATCCATTTTAGTTCTCAGCTGTTCCATGAGAAGAAACCAACCGCGCAACAGACCCTAGGTTATCTATTCCTCTGGCCAGGATGTATGGGGATTACCTTCGATATTTGTTGCAACACACTCGTGCGCACTTGAGGCGATACCTCGGGTTCGACCCATGGGCTGTTGTTAGAGACGAAGCTATTATTGTACTCTCGCATCCAAACAAGTGGCGGTCTGATCAACAACTAATCCTTCGGCAAGCAGCCATAGCGGCGGGGCTGGTGGTCCCGCGCGATGTTACCTCGCGACTGCACTTTGTGGAGGAAGCTGAGGCGGCAGCGTCTTTCGCTCTGCTTGATTACCCTAACCTAAATGGGATACTCAAGGTATTTATATATGCTCTGTGGACACTAGTGCAAAGCCGACTCCTTGTCTCTAGATTGGGGCAAAGTTTGTTGTATGTGATGCAGGAGGATCAACGGTCGATATATCGAGCTATGTAGTAAAGTCTCAGAAAAATCAGAAATCTCGCGCAAATTCTTCTATTGAGATAGACGAGCTAGCTGCACCATTCTGTGAGTCCAGCATGCCTTTGACACCTCCGATGTCCTCATCGAACTGCGTCGCTAGCCCTTGATGCGGGTGGGATTTACGTTGATATGGGATTCTCGCTGCATTTCACCGAGGCTTTGGCGCCTCATTTGGCGGAAAATCCTCAGGAACTCCAGACGACCATCGACGACGCGATGGCGGATTTTGAGAGTTTCGCCAAACGTCGATTTAATTCCCCATCTGATACGATGCAAGTCAAATGTGGCCCTCGGCGGCTGAACATTCCCGAGGCTGGGGTCCGGAAAGGAGTTTTAGAGATTCCAGGGTGAGTGGAACTTCAGTTCAGGCGAGAGGTTATGAAATCTACTTGTTAGCCCGGTCGCAGCTGGATTCTTCCAGCCCACTGTTGAGACTACCGCTAATGGACTTCTCGGGGTGAAAAATACTCAGGAAGTGTCTGTGAGTGAGGTCAAGACCGCGTGTATGTTTGTTCATCTGACCCTGCTATCACAAGATCATCATTCTCACGGGAGGATTCGCGGAGAGCTCCTACTTCAAACGAGAGATTCGGGAAAGACTGGAGGCCAGCCTCGGCTGCCAGATTATTCTTGCAAACCACGCAACGTATGTCAAGTTTTTTTTTATGTTGCAACATTCCTCTCAAATATCATTACAGCTCCAAGGCAGTAGTTGTTGGAGCCTTATACCTTGTTCACGGAATGGGACAGAGCATAAAGATTAAACGGAAGCCACGGAGCCTGAAGAGTTGGCTGTGGGAAAGATTTGCACGCTGAAGATATCATGTTATTCAGAACATCCATTCTCGTTACAATAGCTGTCAATCTGGCCTTCAGAGGACCTCGAAAGACTGTAGGGGATAGTGTTGGTAGGAGCTCGGTCGGACCGCGGTCTGGCGGAGGTCTGCATTTTTTCAGGTCCGGCGAGGTCTGGGGAATTGAAATCACTGGAGCGTATACCAGAATGTAGCTGAGCTATTGAGTTGACTAACAAATGATGACGACAGATGTGCTGCTTGAGTGATCTCCCCTGATCTTGAACGAGACGTCCCGCAAGGGCGCAAACACATCCAGGCTTCGCTACTACAACAAAGAAGCAGACCTAGATGGGGAAGGGTAAACTGCTTGGCGCACGAGCGGTGACCACCAATATCAAATTCGTCGGTAGCGTCGGTAGACCTGGTCAGACGCGTGGGATAGACCAGGAACAAAAGAAGTCGGACCTGATCAGACCCGGACCTCTCAGACCGCCAGACCGGGGACCGCCCAGCACTGATCACTACCACGCCGTGGCCCAGTGGGGCAGCTGAATGAATGATTTGCAAAGGTGCAGGAAAATCCCTCGGCATGGAGTTATGACATCAAGGAGCTTTTCCTAATAAGCTTTTCTCCACATGTCCTGCGTCTCCCACCGACCTTCCGGGTATCTTTCCTCGAGGGACCCGCATGTTAGGAACACAAGTAGGCATTGCCACCGCACTGCACGTCGTCCGATTCAACCATCCTTGACGACGGCGTGAATCATTGCTTCCATGAACTCAGAGGGTGCGGGCAGCCTCCTGCTAGGTGCCAATATTGGCTTCCTCTACTAATACTCCTCGTTTTCGTGCCACTTAGTGGCTTGTACAACATCCTTTGCTTCTTTTCAAGCCGGCTCGTGATCTCACAACGTTGATAGGCTGAAAGCTATGGCATCGTTGAAGGACAAGCTCACGCTCTCCATTGACGTTGGCACTGCACAGAGCGCTGTTGCGGTTACATATGTTTCGAAAGGCATGGTCGAACTATAAAAGGCTTAATTTATATTGTAACGTTAATCTGCCTTTAGAAAAAGGGAATTTCACCACCCTCGTTGACTCATGGCCTCATCAAGAAGGTGATCTCCAGCTTGCTCGGGTGCCTACGGCCTTGCTGTACAGTCAGGATAACCAGGTGCGCGAGGCTGCGTCATCGAGCCATGTGATGCAATTGTGATAAGATTTTCTTTCACTCAGCTTCTTGCGTGCGGCGCAGAAGTCCAATCAATGCTTCAGACCGATTTCCAGATCGAAGGCGCCGTTCGATACAAGCTGCCGCAGTACTTCAAAATGCAGCTGCACCCACAAAAACCAAAGCTTGACGTGGTTGGTGGGTTTCGCGCCCTTTTTTACTTGTCGCTCGCTCGCTCGCTCAAACAATTGTGCAGCAGACCCTCGCACATCCCTTCCTTTGATACGATTATATGCCGATTACCTTCGGTATCTACTAAATCACACTCGCAACCACTTAAAACGATATCTTGGCTTTGACCCCTGGGCGGTCGTAAGAGACAGCGCTACAATTGTCCTTTCGCACCCTAATAAATGGGGGTCCGATCAACAAGTCATACTTCGCCAAGCGGCTATTGCAGCAGGCTTGATCAGTCCTCGCGATGTCGCATCGAGACTACATTTTGTTGAAGAAGCCGAAGCAGCAGCCTCTTTTGCTCTTCTGAAGCACCCTGGCCTGAAGGGTGTACTCAACGTACGTCAGATCGATATGTCCAACTACTAAACCTTGCTTCATGTGCACTATCATAGCCCGGTGCGAGATTTGTCGTCTGCGATGCTGGCGGTTCTACAGTTGATGTCTCAAGTTATGTTGTGAAATCCCACACGCCATCCATCATCGAGATAAATGAATTAGCTCCTCCATTCTGTGAGTTTCTATAGGTCTTCCAGCTACGTATACTCACCATTTCTGTCCATAGCGCTTGAAGCGGGAGGGATCTATGTTGATATGAGCTTTTCATTGCATTTTACAGAGACTTTGGCATCATATCTGGCCGACAACCCTGAAGATCTTCAGTTTATGATTGATGACGCCATGAAAGAGTTTGAAACTCAGTCCAAACGCCGGTTTATCTTCCCAACCGACACTATGCAGGTCAAGTTCGGGCCACGAAGTCTAAATCTCCCTAAACTCGGTGTGCGAAAGGGAACATTGGAGATTCCAGGGTGAGTGAGCTTTTCATATATGGACTTTAAGGGTGATGTCGCCCAATTGTTATGTTAGTTCCACCGCAAACAACTTCTTCCAACCATCCGTGGAAAATACCGCCGTTGGGCTGCTGGGAGTGAGGGAAACTCAGGATGTTTCTGTGAGTTTACTCAGAGAGACTTGTACTTTGCTCATCCCACTTTCGCAGGTCATTATTCTCACCGGAGGTTTCGCAGAAAGTCCGTACTTAAAGCGAGTAGTCAGAGAGCGCTTGGAAGCAGAAACTGGATGCCGAATCGTTCTCGCGAATCACGCAACGTACGTCAACCAAATGGTGTCACAGAACTCCACTGAGTACTGCCGCAGGTCCAAAGCGGTGGTTGTAGGGGCATTATCTCTCGTACATGGAGCAGAGCAGAGTGTAAAGATCAAACGAAAGCCACGGAGTTGGAAAACGTGGTTATCAGAAATATTTGCTCATTGAACACGGCATCATTGTGTGAGGACATGGGCTCTTGTTCTCTGCAAAACTGAAGGACGGCCGCGGCTGCTATCATGCGTATGCTTAGTCGTAATTGTTCTCTTCTACGCTGCTGCTTATCATGGTTTAGCACAGGCAAAATTGCTGATCCCCGTTGGTGGCCGCGAGGTCTTCCGAGGAATCGACACCATTACGACCTCGGCCATACACATTGCTCTAACGACATCAAAAGAATGCCAAAAGCCTGGTACGAAGATGCGTCGTATCCCAGAATAGGTCAGGTTGGCCGCAGTCGCTGGATTGGATCGACGAAAACCACGATTCATGTTCCAATCCTCAACATATGCATTTAATTCAGCCATTCAAGGCGTCGATAGACGAGTACATTCGTTTTTTTACCAGAAGATCGACGCAAATAATTAAGCATTCGCAAAGTAACCCGTCAGTGGTCGGGATCGGCCAGTTGCGCAGTGGACGGCCGCCATGCTGCAGCCCAAGTGAACTGCACAGGCGCTGAGACCTATGGCACAGGTGCCGTAAAAACAAATTATCTTATTGGGATCTTCTCGGCGCATCCTGCTTACTTTCCTCCCTCGAGGATTAGGCGTGCTGGAGATTCAATAGAGTATACGTTTACGAAGGAGAAACTGAGCATCCTCTGCCGATCCCGCGATAAGGCGACACGAGACAGTGCACCAGATGGAATTCAACAATTCTTCGGCAACTGCAGTAGGATTGGTTCAATCCCTAGCTGTATTTCACGCCGAATCCTCCCACCAACTGCGAATTTGTGAATAGTCAGGTCCCCCAAAATCCCGGACAGGAGGGACCGCAACTGCCTAATCATGTGGCTTTTTGCCGGGACTTTGCTCGAGTTCAATGGTCAGCTGGCTAGCATGCGTCGACTTACTAGATTAATTCCCGCCCGTGGCCACTGTCCCAAGGCTTCACTGATGAGATCTAAGCTTTATTTCGCTCCGCCTGGAACTGCCTCAAGAGGGTTATTGATGGATAACTTCACCTATAACGAGTGGTGATCCTGGTCCCAGATTATAGCAATTCAGGCTCTCATCATTATACAGGGCCCCAAATGGCCTAATCAAGCCGCATGGTGGTAAGAGTGACATTTTGGACTCGGAATTAGGATCGAGCCGCCCTATGCTGGAAGTAGTCGGTAATTGAATGTACAGCCTAGAGCTAGACTGAGAACAATTACCGTATGCTTCGATTCTGTATACGTTGTCGCCATGAACAGTGTAGAAGAAGATGAATGCTTCTAGTGGGGGCATGGTAATCAGCGGCATTCCAACCTGATTTGTCGGGTTGACAATGAGGATTGATGTCACATCAGATATTTGAAGGGACAGCAGGCTTTGAGAATGAGGTATCGATAGGGACGAGCTAACTGAATGGGAATTATCTTTCAATGGCGGTCTCAGCAATGTTCGCGGTGGTGGTCCCTCATCATCAATGGCTAAATGAGCGAAGAGCTCGAGTTTGGTGAGGCGCTCGTAATCCAGGATACGCAATTATAGCTTCTCATAACCCCTGTGAATACACACGTACCATCCTCAAGGTGCTTTTCTGAACACGCCGACCGATTACAGGGAGAAATTCATGCGGTGCTACTTGAAGCTCGCAGATGTCGGTATTGCATTGCTCTCGCGTTCCTTATGGCCACACGTGCTTACGCACAAGAGTGGATCGAATAATGTGAGAAACCGCCAATTTCATGTGGCTGGAGGTTGCACGATGAGTTTGTGGCACAATGGGTGAACATTCGGCTGAATCAAAATTGGAGCAAACACATGTAAACGTAACTGTTGCGCCGGGATGTAATGATTTGCAGAGACGCGGTAACTTTTCTTATTGCTTAATTGCCATCACAACGAGTTTATTCCCCGATGTGGCCTCCAAGGGTCGCTGGCTGCGCCAACAGCAGTCCTCGAACCCAGCCTCGAGGGTTCAGGCGGGGTGATATATTCAGAGATTTTCTCCATCATGATGGACATCCTCGCCGTACTCCCCCATCATTAGCAGCTTCTGAGCAACTTGCTGACGAAAGCTCCTATATAGAAGGTATTTCCAAGCGATACTATCGGCCTTATCTACTGTCAACCATAAGTTTGCGACTCCCAATACCCTCATCCCTTTTAACGCGTTGTGAGCCTTCGAAACGTCCTTTCGGATATGCAACGGGCTAGGGGGTCTGTCAAAGATAATCTCACGATCTCTATTGATATTGGGACTGCTCAAAGTGCGGTCGCTGTAGACTATGTTTCAAAAGGTATGATCACCTCCTGTTAATGTTCTACTTACAGTTTAAGATTGAATCTTCATGTAGATGGGAAGCGTTTGGTCACTCTTGTGGATTCTTGGCCTGGCCAAACAAATGACCTCCAACTTGCCCGCGTCCCAACCGCTCTACTATACAGTAGTGACGACAAGGTACGCGCTACTCCCATTCTGGTCTCGCGGCAGGTCTCCCCTGATGAGGTTTCAGCTTCTTGCATGTGGAGCAGAGGTCCTACCAATTCTCCAAGACAACATCCAGGTCGATGGCCCAGCTCGTTACAAACGGCCTCAGTACTTCAAAGTGCAGTTACACCCAGAGAACCTCACATTGATTGGTAGGTCAAATCTTTTGGATCCCCACCCTTCGAACCACTGACTGGAGAACAGATCCTCGCGTATCCATCCCCGTCGAAAGAATGTACGCCGACTACCTTCGCTATCTGCTAGCTCATACCCGCTCGCACTTGAAACGATATCTTGGCTTCGATCCTTGGGTGTACGCTCGACACACGGCCACAATTGTATTTTCACACCCGAACAAGTGGCGTTCTGACCAACAACGTATCCTTCGCCAAGCGGCTATTACAGCAGGCTTAGTGATCCCACGTGATATTACTACACGACTCCATTTTGTAGAGGAGGGTGAGGCGGCAGCCTCTTTTGCCCTTCTAGATGATCCCGAGCTGGAAAAACTCCTTGAAGTGAGGATGTGGGCGTTTGATGTGTAATTCTCTTGGCACTGATCTCACACTCATAGGTGGGGACAAAGTTTGCAGTTTGTGATGCAGGGGGGTCGACGGTTGACATATCGACTTATATTGTGAGGTCTCAGAAGTCTGAAGAGTCATCCTCCATGGATATAGCTGAGCTGGCTCCGCCGGTTTGTGAGTTCCCTGGTGCTTCCAGCCGTCGTCGGTCGGCCTACTGAACCCTACTGGTAGCTCTCGACGCGGGCGGCATCTACGCTGATATGGGATTCTCACTGTATCTTAGCGATTTTTTGGCGCCACATCTTGCGGGTGATCCGCATGAATACCAGAGAATGATTGACGACGCCATGGGCGACTTTGAACGTCAAGCGAAGCGTCGATTTTCTACCCCAGACAACGCAATGCACGTAAAATGCGGCGTTCGGGCCCAGGATATACACGAGATTGGCCTCCGGAAAGGGACGCTAGAAATTCCAGGGTGAGCAAAACCTTGACAGTGACGAGACATTATTGACGGCGCTTTCTAGCCCAATCGCAGCTGACTTCTTCCAGCATTCCGTGGAAGCTACCGGAACCGGTCTCCTCGAAGCGAAAGAAACCGAGAACATATCTGTACGTATGAGCTGGACAATGTATGTGCCTCCTAATACGACTACTATAGGTCGTTGTCCTCACTGGAGGCTTCGCGGATAGTGTTTATTTTCAACAAGCGATACGGCACGTTTTGGCGGCCAATCCTGGATGCAACGTTGTTGTTGCAAACCATCCTACGTATGCCAGGTCCTCCCTCTATCATACTATAGAGGCCTGACCAGATCTATTATAGGTCCAAGGCAGTAGTCGTTGGTGCACTATACCTCGCTCGAACCCTTGAGCAAAGTATAACCATCGAGCGAAAGCCGCGAGGCTGGATAACATGGTTGATGGAGAGATTCACACGTGTCAAACCTGATGTGATCTGACAAAAACGATAATCTACGCCTCGTCAACCTCAGTTTGTGGGGGCCGGTTGAGATAATATATATATAAAGTTGCTGTAATTTGCCGGCGACGATAAGGTCCTGTGCATCACAGCAGGTAGTGAGGCCTTTTCTTGAAACTTCGGCTGTGAAGTCCATGATTGCGTATATGGTTCAGGCCAGGGATAAGCAAACCCACTGATGTGTTACAAAAACCCTCCTTCTTGAATGAGTGACTTGAAAAAGGTTCGAAACCAGCTGTCAAATCGTTCTTTTACTTTGCGATGTACTATCAATTAATAATCGCTGGAGACCCCAGTACATGGTCATAATCCCGATCGATTATGTCATGATCGTCGTATTTCTCTGAGTCAAATAGATAGCAGAGATTAGCCGTCCACGGTATAGGGCCGAATGAACACGCTAACTTGCTCTGAACGGAGGCATGGACGGATGGTGAGACCGTAGTGGATTCAGTGGTTTGATTGCGTAGTTACTCGGATTGTACGAGTAGCACCACTGATGCCCGATCCTATCGTAGTGAGATAGTATTCTAGACCACCCAAAGACGAAGAGGTAGACCGATCTCAGCTAATTGAAGTAGGTTTATGACGATCTGTAGAGCAACGTACCTCAAATACCCCCTTAACCGCAGCAGCCCTTTTTCTGTTGAGGCGGGGGAGGGGTTTGGTTTGAAGTGTTCCTTACAGCTGATATCGACATTGGTGCTGTTGCTTGAGGCTGGGTAGTTATAGTGCCCACAGGGGCAGGTGGTAAAACGGGAATGGGCTTTGGGGGATACGATATTGCGGATTGTTGGCGCGAGGGGTTGTAGGCTGGAGGCACAACACTGATGGTTCGACCTCTCGCGCCCCCCGTGAACCATTCGTCCACCAAGACTAAAGCCTTCTTCTGGACATGGGAGACCCGTTCGTTAGGTAGAGATATACTGCCAATTAATCCAAGAGCGAACGGAGAGACTACGCTCGCTCCTGGACTCACTGGCTTCCTCATACGCTCAAAAGACTCCATTTGAAGAGGATCCCAAGGAGAGGAGGGTTCGACAACAAAAATCTCAAAGTCATACTTGAGGATATCAACTTTGATCGAGCGGTTCCAATCGCATGCGCGAGTAAGGAGGTTTTTCAGCTCTTTGCCGAATTCCCTTGAGAGTGCAAACTCGCCAGGCAGGTCTTGGAGAGCAGCATCTAGCTCTTCGATAATCGAGTTCAGAATTTTATCGAGCAGAGCATTTCGCGCGCCGTCCGCAACCCTATCGTCGATCATCTTGTAAGTTTTTGCCCGCCAAGCGGCCGCCTGTAGTTGAAGCTCTAGAACGTGTGCGACGATCAGCGATTCCTGTTTCCGACTCAGTGATGCAAGTTAACCAACTTGCCTTTGTCAATCACATTTCGATATTCCTGCTCTCGTCGTTGATTCTCGTCAGCATTTGCAAACGGGTGGAAGGGGAGAAAGATGTCGTTATAGAGACGCATGTTCATGATGGAAAGCGAAACAAAGTATATAAACTCCTCGACCTTGGAGAAATCAGAGGCGGGTTTTGTGACGGGGTGATTTCCGGGAACAGCAGCGTCAGGTGAAAATCGAGGAGACGCTTTGTTACGAGAGAGATAGCTGGCAGTCTTGCTGCAAAATGATTGTATATCCCGTTGAAGGTCAGCGAATTCCTCTAACACGCTTCCTACGTTCAAGAGGAGGCCTGACTTGAGCTCGAGAAGGGCAGGATCATTGTTACCAGCCGGAGAAAGCGGTGCACTAAGACCGCCTCCAGAGATTGTGATGGCCCTTTTGCGAGCAGAAAAGGAACTAGGAGATTGTGAAACGGCACTGGCAAGGCGAGCGCGAGGATTCTGACGAGAAGCATCACGAGTAGCTACATCGCCACAATTAGCTTTCTTGAAACGTAACTGACGATTATAACCTACCTCGACGAGCGGCACTTTCGGTCACGGTCCGTGCACGCGAATTCTGGCGATGTGGTGGGCTTGACATCTGCAGAGAGACGAGGATGATTGTGAGTTTCTTGAGCAAACAACAACGAGGCTCAGTGGCAAGAGTCGCTGAGAAAATGTGACAATATATGCGATAAATTCATGGGGACAGGAGGGATAGCGGCCATAACTGATGCAGGACGAGCGCCAGCACGATGCTTTGAGAGTCTGGAAAGAAATGAACAAATGCACGATAAATAATTTACCAAGTGGAGGGGTGCCTCATGGGCCGTTTTTTCTTTTCTCTTTGGCAAATCGTCTGTGAGAATTTTGCCGAGCGCCGCAAGGCAGCGCCCTTGTTGTCCCTATATAGTTCAGAGACAAGCTCGCGGGCGGGGGGATTCAGGATTCTCCTCTCTGGCTGAGGTCTGATCGCATAAGGGCGAATATATTTCCCCTCCTACCCATTGAATGACTCTATAAACCCTCCATGGGAAGACGCGGCGAAGGGGAGGCCGGCTGAAAGCTCGTATGGGGGTGTTGGCAACCTTGCGTTGGAAGCTTTTAGCATGTTGAAAGAGTTCACAAGGGCGCGTAGTTCCTATTGGTGGCCGCTGATTTAGAACGGCCTCGTTGTCGTTCTGATGGTGGAGCGGTCCTCTAACCAATAGATATGCCGAGGACTGTAGCCCTGTCAGGATCGTGGGACCAGAGCACCAGTGACAGGATCGATAATTCAAAAAATTGAAATCTCTTTGTGGTCACGTGTGACCGCTTGGCGACTCAACCAAAAGAAGAGAAGGGATTCCCGAAGTCCTTCGGAGGCCCCAACTCTTGCATGTAAAACGCAGCCACAACTAGCGTCATGCTAAATGGCTCATATCTGGCATCAACACATGGTGGATCGAGAGAATCGGACTGCGCCTGATCCGTTCAGCCAGGCCATATCCCGCAAGCACACCCACCCTCGTTGCACGTCCAATGATTGAGTCCATCACCGAGCTAGCCCACATAGACTGGAGATCTCCGCTGCCTTCCAGGCTAGTGGCTGGGCATGCAGGAGGTGTGCCATATCGTTGTACATGTAAGAGCCTGACAGCCCGCTTTCGGTCATCGGTGCGAAAATCTCCATGCCCCGATCCAAAAGTGGGTAGGGGGAGCTTAAGCAGCATTGGTCCGAAGATTTATGTGAGGTTCTGCCGGGGGTTGATGGAAAAAGGCTTGAGCCATGAGGAGATATAGGTAGGGGTTGTTGTCCGATGAGTTTGTTGAAGTGTGTAGAATGGATCATCGTTTACGTCGTATGGTTTACCATCGGAAGGCAGTGTATCCTTCGAACCCGAGGTTACCCTGATGCACAGTGTAGAGGCATCTCCATCGCGAGCGATTGAAGACTTCAGATGGAGGATCTCCTTGACCACCATTGCTCCAGATTGTGATATCCGAAGAACTGTAGGGGTGCACAAAGCAAGGTGAGCGATATGATAATACAAGACCAAGATCGTCCCGCGCTTGTCGGGGCGGGTCTTTCACTTGGGTTGTGCATTGGCTGCTGTCTTTTGCTTGGTCTTCATCGCTTTGTGGTGTGTCTCTTAGTGCGCACCAGGTGTTTCCTCCTCCTGAATTGGGCTTTTTTCGTTGCTTCGGTCGGTTTAGGTTTCTTGGTTAGGTCCGGTGTGCCTCCGTGTGGCAAAATCAGGAGATGTCGACCGGCTTGTGGCAAATTTTGTCTTTTCGATGAGTGATAAACTAATATCATATTGGAGCGAAATGATGCGCGCCTCCGCAGATTGAAAATCTAGCATGTGGCAGTAATTCCTGATCAGTGTAATTGAAGTGCTGCTGGGTATTTTATACACGTGCTGAAAGTCCCAAAACGGCCAGCAGATTTCTCAACCCGATGGCTTCTCGCATGCCCGATCTCAGCCAGCATAGCTCGAGCAAAAGAGAACATTGGACTACATTTCATAGTTTTGGCTCGGGAGAGACAGTTGGGTCAGTATATAGTGCAGAGCTGTGAGATGCAAATTCCTTTGGCACAAAATGAGTGGGTACGCCCCACAACCGACATACGCCATTCAGTGATCTGGAGCACCAGTTCATCGGGATGGATTGAACACCATCGAAGCCGTCCGAGGTAAACCTGGAAGGACGGAAACTATCTATAGGTGAGCTTGGTGGTAAGCCGGATCCAGAAAAAGTTGCACGGTGATAGCAGGAGAAAAGTTGAGATCATGACCTTGGGAGTGCCTATCAGCAACCCTGCTGTAGCTGAATGAGATCTAGATGGTGCCATCTCTCCCTTAACCGCATATGAAAATTGGGCACCCGATTGGGACAAGCCCTATATGAGGTTGTCCATGCTGTAGAATATGGCATGAGGTCCCGTTGACAAGCGCACGGGATCATCGAGGTCGCCTAAATGACTTGCCCCGCGGCTTTTTGGAACAGGCGATAGAGCTCTCGTCATAAGAGAACCCTAGGAACATCATCCGGTTACTTCAGTAATGTGGTCATCTTCTATAGGACCCGGCGATGAACAAATGACCCCCAACAATCGACAAACGGTTAATGATTTGCACAGACATCGTAGCTTTCGCATTATCAAAGTATCATGCCTCGAGGAAGTTTCTATATGGGATCCCTTGCCCGATTCAGCGTCTGAGGCCCCTCAATGGCATTCCGAGAGCCTTTACCTCGAGGCTGATGACGATCGTCAATTTTCTCAATCCTCAAAGACAAATAGCAATCTGAAGGCAGAACTACCTTAAACGAGAACTGCAAGCTCTGAACCTTCACTCGTGGCTTATCTAGTGACAGTCTCTGGACTACTGCGGTTACCTCCCATTTCCACGTCCTTTGCACACTCACGATCGCGCAGTTCCGGTACCTCGTGGACCATGGGATCTCTAAAAGATAGGCTTACTATTGCCATCGATATCGGCACCACGCAGACTGCAGTTGCTGTTAGATATGTTCCGAAAGGTATCTTCAGGCTCATTTTTGCTAGCTTCCTAAATCTAACTTAGGGCTTCGTGTAGACGGGCCCATTTTCTCCACTATTGTTGATGCTTGGCCTGGTCAAGAAGACGACGTCCAACTTGCTCGTGTGCCCACTGCCTTGCTGTACAGCGTGGATGGCAACGTAAGCGTGCTGTTGCATTACAGCCTGTGACCACGGCTTGATGACGAAGGATTAGCTTATAGCATGTGGAGCAAAAGTTCAGCAGGAGCTTCAACGCATCCTTCAAATTGATGGCACTGCTCGGCACATAGTCCCCCAGCATTTCAAAATGCAGCTACACTCGAAAGAATCTTCGGTGAAGTGTCAGTCCACCACCTCACTTACGTTATAGTCGTCCAATTCAGAGAAATACTCGACCATGCAGTAGATGAGAATAAATCCATCCCTATCACGAGACTCTACGCCGATTACCTTCGATTTTTATTGAATCATACCCGGTCCCATTTAACGGGTTACTGTGGCTTCGATCCTTGGGTTTTGACCAGGAACGACGCTACAATTGTATTTTCGCATCCTAACAAGTGGAATTCTGAGCAACAGCTAATTCTCCGTCAAGCTGCAATCGCAGCCGGCCTAGTCAGCCCTCGTGATGTCACCTCACGATTACATTTTGTGGAGGAAGCTGAGGCAGCAGCATCCTTCGCCTTGATGACCGAACCCGAAGTGAAAAATCTCCTCAGAGTGAGTTTCCAAGCCCCTTGTAATCATTCTTCCAAATAATGGTTTGTCTCTAGGTTGGGACAAAGTTTATTGTGTGTGATGCTGGAGGATCAACCATCGATATATCGAGCTATGTTGTGAAGTCTCCAAAGTCTCGCAAACAGACCTTCTTCGAGGTGGAAGAGCTGGCTCCATCATTCTGTTAGTCCATGGCGGCCCGAGCATTGTAGTTCGCTTACCAACCTCAGTCACCAGCTCTGGATGCAGGCGGAGTTTATGTTGATATGGAATTCTCTTCCTATTTCTCTGATATCTTAACACCAGTTCTTGGCGGCGACCCGGAAGAACTTCAAACGACAATTGATGACGCGCTAGCCGATTTTGAAGGCCAATCAAAACGTCGGTTTGCTGGTCCTGCTGATATAATGCAAGTCAAATGTGGCCCTCTTCGGCAGCAAATCAGCGGGATTGGCATTCATCAAGGGGTCCTAGAGGTTCCAAGGTCAATAAAATCGCGATCTGGCTAAGACTTAACTAATCGCATTTCTAGCGAGTTTGCAACTGGCTTCTTCCAGCGTTCTATTGAAACCACCGCCAACAACCTTCTCTCACTGAAAAGAACTCATCAAGTGTCTGTAAGTGTGGAATATATCAGTTTATACCTGCCAGCTCACCCACTGCAGGTAATTATCTTCACCGGAGGCTTCGCCGATAATCTTTACTTCCAGAGGGTCATCAAAGCAAGGTTAGAATCCAACCCTCCATGCCGAATTGTCGTCGCAAACCATAAAATGTACGCCATGGCATATAACATATGGCAAAGACCTTATCAGTCTCTGCACAGGTCCAAAGCTGTAGCTGTAGGGGCGTTATCTCTTGCTAGCGGTCTGGAGCAGAGCATAAGGATCAAACGGGCCCAACGGAGCTGGACAACATGGCTGATGGATATATTCCGACGCTGAACATCTGGATCTGGTCCCTCTTTTTGGACGGTAATGCCCGTCTATGACTCATGGTGTTTATGAGGGGCTCGGTGCTGCTTTCCGCAGTAGCTTCAGTAGTGAGCTTACTATTGTATCAACGTCCGATAGAGACCCTTACATTGATATTGGCCCTAATCCGGAGGCAATCCTTACAGGTGATTGGTGAGCGCAACGAGGTCTAATCTACGGTAAATATTATGTCAGTGGCGAGAACACTCAGTTTTCACGGGTCGTCCCAGGTTTGGTCATGACTAGGCTTTGGTTTGAATGAGCTAGACATCACATGCTGAGGACGCAGTTATTCAATAATGGCTGATCCTGTCGTGCTAATCACTTTCTACGGCCTGCTTTGAAGTTTGCTGAGGTCATTGCGAAGGAATTCTGGGAATCCGGTCACACTCACGGCGAGCAACAACGAAGTCGCGTATTAGGCAACTCATGAGGCTAAGAAGTGAGCAAGAGTTGGAGAATGATGAGCATTGATAACATGAAGCGTAATATTAGATTTCAGTAGGTAGTAGTACACAAGAGCTTGCCAGTGGGAGGTGCCCCAGCATTAGCAAAGCTACGGATCGTGGATAACTTGGAAGAGACACAGGAGCAGAGATTGTGCAAGAAATTTGAAACTCAGTACAACGAAATAGCACGATTTGGGCCGTTCACAGCTCCCTATCGAACAAGGAGGGTCGAAGCGCATTGCTCCTCTTCTGAGGTTGAGTGCTGGACTCGCGCTGGGCCCAACCACGAAGGTTCCGAGTCTGTTTCCAGGGGTGACTATACGTCCCTAGCCCATACCCCGGGTAATCATGAAGTTTAGCCACAGCTACACCCGTGAGGTAGTCGACATGAACATTTGGGTTTGCCTCAACCGACCAGTAGGCAATCTCATTCCAGTAGTTGTCCGTGATTTTGCTATTGGTGAATGGTTTCTAAAGGGTGAGGAAGTAGCGATGAAAGATCGTCGAACGGTTTGAATTTGACGCTACGGATAGAAACGTCTGGAGAGTGAACGAACATTATTAACTATCGCAGTCGCGGATGCCTCACGACCTGATCCATGTGAAAGAGTAAAATCGAGGGGAGATCCATCGTTCACAATATAGAAGCTAGTTCAGCCAAACAATTAGCGCACTGAATTAGTGTGTCATTTTTATCAGTGCACTCACTAGACAACTGGGCTATTGGTATAATCGTGTGAGTGTTCGAGGCCGATCTGAACCTGGGTCCTCGTCAAGCTTGCGCCTTGAACATCATACCAGGGGTTCTTGGGGTCTTCCACAATATAAGAACTGAAGAAGTATATGAGATGAACACGAGAACACACCCATGGACGCGATAGACGAAGGCACACATACCCCGGGTTGAGCACTCGGAAACGAGTCCAGTCCGTGCTGAGAGACAGACTTACATACGTCCAATGGGGGGCAGGGTTTTGCACAATCCATTGGAACGCATTCTCGAGCTCTTGAGCGGCATAATATAGTATGTCGCTCTGCGCACTCGAGAATACTGACCAGATCGAATCGACATTCATCGATATCAAGCCCGCAGCCTGATTAGTAGTCTCAACCCATTTGGAGAAGTTCTCATAGTTGGTATCGTTCCCATAGCCCGTGGCAAGGGCGTCTGCTAAATGGATGTCACCACCTTGCACGGAGATAGTTTGGGATTTTTCCTTCATGAATGTGCTGTATTCGCTACTGCCGGTAATATTAGCGTCGAATTTACCGCTGCTTGTGACTCCGTCATATGCAACTGCGACGTCAGCTTGCCAGTTTTCATCGACGGTTGAGTCTGAGGTTCCCCCCCACACCGTCTATAGAAATAGCCATTACCAAAGTGGGCAATAGATATCAGACATGACATACCATGGAATATCTGGCGCCGAACTGCACAGACGTGATTACGTGGCTTCCATAGCTGTTGAAGAAATTACGATACGCTTCGACGACGGTACTATTGCTGGGATTCCATGGACCCATGCGTCTTATCGGCGAAATAAAAGCACCCTCGTCGATGTCAAGGATCCAGTCTTTTAGACCAGCCTATAGGGTTCAATACCTTGATGTCAAGTACATCGACGACTTGAATCGCTAAAATCGAACTCACGACGTAGACGAGAGACTGAAAGTCAAATAAGGAGTATTGGGTGTCAGTGTGGAAAGTCTTGGTAATAGAATAGGTGGTCTCAGCACTGGCAGATACTGCAAGGTATTTGCCTGGGAGCCCATCAAGGTAAGTCTTGGGGGGCCATAAGACGATGCAGTAAACATACCGGCTAGGGAAGCATCAGCCGTTAACGCCGAAGCTGCAGCAGAGCCATCAGCATAGTAAGTGGTTACAGCTATGAAAGAAAAGTGGTATGAGAAGAGGGTAGAGAGCTTATTTGGGCTTTCAGGGGCGACGGTGAGGCAAACCTGACTGAGTGGCCGTATCACCAGTGATGAAGCAGTTCCGCGGGACATTGTACAGAACGTTTGCAACGGTAATGTTCCGATAAATGGTTTCATCGATATTAATAATTGGAGTCCTCGATTTCAGACCCCCGATGACCTTGAACAGAAAAAAAGTAGTGGATTAAGAACATGGCGGACAGGCAAACGCGTGTGGCTCTCCCAACATACACCGTTGATATCATTAGTTGAAATTGTAGTCAAATCCAGACCAGCGCCCAGGTAGTTCATCGGAGGAAAATTGGGCTGATTATCATCACAGAGGCATGGACGACGCCGAGTAGTTTTGAGGCTTAAATGATCATCCCGGTGGAGTCGAGCGAGCGAGGTGGAGGCAAAGAGCGGGAGCAAGAGGAAGAGTGCAGACAGATGTACCATGACGAGCTTGGAAAGGGAAGGTTCGGCTGGCCAATGGAGGACTGCTTAACGTAGTCCTGCCGGGCCTTTATACCATAGAATGTGTAAGATTCAGGGGCAAGGTAGAGCCTTGTCAAAACCGGCTAAGCCCCGCGAACCACCGTAAATCCGCAACGAAAGGAAAAGCTGAGAAAGGGTAACTCAAGGGAGGCTCTTGGCCGAATCTGATGCAATAGTCCCATCCCAGAAAGACTAATTGGACATGGGGACGTCTATTGTAGGAGGGGTTTGAGTTCGGATGAGGTGGCGAGTGAGCAATGAATGTACATCTCTTCCGAGTTAGAAGAGAATTACAAATGAAAAGCAATGCTTAGAAGATAAGTTGACATCACAATAATGCGGACCTTCGGGGGCAAATAAATAAATAAAAGGGATCAGTGATCGATCACCAAGACAAAATAATGCTGTTCACCAGTGTGAGAGAAGATATCACTAGCAGAAGCCGTTATTCGCATTGGATATGAGGGTAACAAATCATCGGATATTACCCTACAGATTGATTGATGTCCCTAACAGGCCAAGCAGACGGAGCGGACACAAAACCCCCAACAGGACCAGGAGGGGGAATACGGCTGTTTCGGCAAAATTACCGATCGGAAGAGTAGGCATAACTGAGACGACCCTCAGATAGAATCATTCTCCTCCCGTCTACGATTCGTAAGCGAAATTCACGCTGACGACCCTATAAGACATTGTAACGAAATGAGCTCAATGTTGAAGTGTGAATAACTTCCAGCAAGAAGCTTTGCTGCTTTTGATACTACTCTATGGGGCACTTCGCACGAGCCACTATTGTCTCCAATCTCATATGCAAAGTTTTGGTGGGGTGATGCCAATCGTGCCGTCTTGAACTGGAGCCTGATAGTTTGTTGATGTTTGGTTGCTAAGCGTTATCCGGACCCGAACGAGTGGAACTACTGGCATGCTCTCACTGGTTTCCCAAACGAATGAGCAAGCCGAGTACTCGACCTCAATCCGTTGCTCTACTGGGCAATCATCCGCATCTCAGTTAAACAATCGGCAGGAGAACTCTATCAGTGGCGAATAATAAGGCTGCAATCATGAGCTTGAACCATGCGCAATCCTCACACTCTTCGGATCAGTTTGTGCGTGGTGCCTGGCTGACCAATGTCCAATACATGAAGATCTAGTGCTGGGAAAGTGTCGGAATCATCGCTCAATAATTGGTATTCATAGTGAACGGAAAGGCTCTGTCCTTTCTGCCTTGTGATCCCTCAGAGTGTGAGCTAAGTTCTTGTAAAGCATGTATATCAATGAGGAAACGCATTTTACTGATTCAAAGTCGGTAAAACTTCTTTAGTCTCATGCCTATCTGTCTTTTGAAGGCTTTCGGTGTTGGGATGAAGGCTGATCTAGAGCATTCAAGTCGCGCTTTGGAAGTCAGGGCTATCTTCCCATATCAGATGTTCATGACGACAGCCGGCTTGAAAATCTTTGAGAGCTGGCTGAGTGTGCAGATCTGAGCTCAGTTGGCCGTTCGACACCGAAAATTTGCAAATCGCACTCCTCGGCCCTCGGTTCTCCACGCTTCCCCTTTCCTCGTGGCGGTGAGCGACCATATCTACTGGAAGATCACTCGCATGGCTCCAGTGCCCGATTAAAGACTTTCAACGCGGGTCATGAGCTACTATGGAGTAGTTACGTGGACGAAGGTGTATAATCATTAGTCAGCTGTGTCAACGAAGTATCACCAACTTTGGAACTCGAATAGGTCTCCCATAAAGTATAGCGCGGAATGGCGCCAATGACTATCTATACTAACAATTCTAACTAAGAAAATGACAGTATCAGCTAACCCCTATAACTGTGCGATAAGTACGTATCTGTATATTCATATATACCCCACTGTATGCCAAGTTGACCCAGCCATGATGGATAACTCTTCAAAAGATCGTCTAATACATCTTGCCCCTAGCGGGCAGGTCTATCTTTTGTGGCTTGAGTGAGCGGGACCCGAGCTGTCCCGCCGAGCTCGGCTTGCTAAATGATTTCGCGTAGCTTTTCCCTGACTTTGCCAAGCCTTTCACTACCCTAGTCGTGGGCAGATGATTCTTATGGAAAAGGCACTTATCTCGTAACAAAGCCACTACCTCCCGTCTGCACAGGTATAAACAAGCGGTGAACTACAAAGCTGTGGTGCAGGAATCGGATCATTCGAGATTTCCGACAGTCAATGGCGGGTGGGCCACTCCGGTTGTCTGAGCACGAGCGGTAAGTTTTTGAGCTCATGAGCCCTGAAACCATGGATATCCTAGGTCTATTCATACTGATATAGCAGTACCCCACTCGCGGGGATTTTCTCTGTTGACTGTCAATTCGGGTGAACTATCAACGATACATCGCCCCAATCGCCTTGTCCAGGGGAAGACCCTTGAAAATCATGTCCATGATATGATCGTTGTGCCGCTATTATCTGGATACAGCTACGTTATGGCTGCGGATATGGATGCTCAGAGTAGTTCCTTGGGCCATCATGTATGCTGTAGTATGGGAGAACTTTATCCATGTGGCGACTTGTACACCTCCGTTGTGGACCCTATTTCGCGAGCTCGGCAAGCAAGAACTATCACTCTTTTTTTTTTTTTTACTTGAGCCCTAGGCAGCTGTGTGAGAGCGATTGACACCTCCTAGCTCATTACGACTGGTCATACAGGACTCTGACACCGAAACGACCGTTTCCCCAGTCATTCATGACGCCATCGTGAGGCAGTTTCCGTGGTTGAGAGTCGGCAGAAGAGAGGCGTAGGGCGTAGGTAGATCCGGTACTAGTAATTACCCTAGCCCGATGATTGATGAAGGTTAGAGGTACCTAGAATACTTTGAGTCTTCCACAATAACACAACAGCAAGCCAGCGTCTATGTGGTTTAGCTGCTGTATCACCAGGTCTTCAGGGCGGAGGCCCACAGATAGAGACGCGGGCTAAAATATAGGATCCCATACGCTCCACCAAGTCGGGGAGCATCCCAGTCTTGCTCATAGGTTGGAACAGGTGGCCTTACGTCGTTTATTTGCCTCAACATCTAGTTGTCTGAACATGGGTATTTGATAGAATATCGAGAGTCAATTGGGGCGAGAAGGTGTCAAGCTGGTTATGTAATAGTCGAGGTTCTATGCTTGGTGTTGTTGACTGATACAGTTCCAAACCTGCCAAGCGCCGAAGCCCACTTTCCGCCTTTTCACCCTCCCTTGTCGGCAATATGGTGCGTTTTGAAGTCCAAACCCGCGATTTTACGATTCTGGGGGCCTGTTTCACTATAAGAGGACCTTGCGAAGTGTAAATCTTGTCGTAAACATCAGCGATGATCTCAACGATCCTGTTCATGCAGCACTCCATTCTCAACGACACCTAATCCAACGCGGGCCCCCAGAATCCTATCTCCAATCCTTTTATCGCTGCTAATAACTGTGCTAATATCTATGGTGCTCCTCTCTCCGATCGAAATTTGTAGGCTCGTGGCCCCAAAAAGCATCTCAAGCGTCTCGCAGCGCCCTCATCATGGATGCTCGACAAGCTGAGCGGTACTTACGTGCGTAAATTGTTCTGGACGATCGAATTGGCTTCAAAGTGGTCTGATATCTTTCTTTTTGATCTCTGATTTAGGCTCCTCGTCCTTCTCCTGGTCCTCACAAGCTTCGTGAATGCCTTCCCTTGACCATCCTCCTCCGTAACCGTTTGAAGTACGCTTTGACCGGTCGTGAGGTCCTTTCCATCGTTGCCCAGCGTCTGGTCAAAGTCGATGGCAAGGTTCGCACCGATACCACCTACCCCACTGGCTTCCAGGGTGCGTCCTAGATCTTGCATCAGAACTCTATGATTTGCTCGAGCTGACTTCAATCCATTCTGTCCATCTTTGCCCTATGACTTCAATTCCTCATTTCTAGATGTCGTCTCTCTGGAGAAGTCTGGCGAGCACTTCCGCATCCTGTACGATGTCAAGGGCCGTTTCGCCATCCACCGTATCACCCCTGAGGAGGCTTCTTACAAGCTCCTCAAGGTCCGCCGCGTCGCACTCGGTGCTCGTGGTGTCCCGTACATCACCACCCATGATGGCAGGACCATCCGTTACCCCGACCCCGCCATCAAGGTCAACGATACCGTCAAGTTCGACATTGAGCAGAACAAGATTACCGACTTTGTGCCGTTCGAGACTGGTAACATTGCGATGATCACTGGTGGTCGCAACATGGGTCGTGCTGGTGTCATCGTGCACCGTGAGAGGCACATTGGTGACTTCGATATCGTCCACGTCCGTGATGTTATGGACAGGACCTTCGCCACCCGGTTTGTAGCATTTCACTTCAACTGCGATATTAATTCCACTATCTAATCGCTTTTTGACTTTTCAATCTAGGATGAGCAACGTGTTCGTTATCGGTTCTGGGGCAAAGTCTTGGATCAGCCTGCCTAAGGGCAAAGGCACCAAGCTCACTATTGCTGAGGAGCGTGATGCCCGCCGCAAGCGTGCTGCCGAGGCATAAAAATTGTTTTGTCTATTGTGTCATCACACCTTCATCGGCACGAATGCATCGATTTTTCTCACCACCTGATGTGTTTGTGCTCTCCGCTCACATGCTTATGCCATCCATGGGTCTCTATTTTTTTCGTGTATGGCTATTTCTCACTTTTTGTGTGCTATATCGCCTTCTACTGCACCCCGCACTCGCCCCAAAATGCATCACATTCCTATGCGCTGCTTCGCTCAGTGAGACCCCCTTGTTCAAGACTTGAACCTCCCAGTAGCAGTAAGATCTAGTGCCCAGCCATTCACGAATCGGCTAATCTTATTGTGGTCCGTGGGTCCTGACGTCTCGGTCTCTCAATCTTTGACCTCAGCCTTTGCATGATCAGTCTTCTGTGAACACGCCTTGAGTTCGAGTCCTTACCAAGCGGAGCCCGCCAGTGCTGGAGAATCCGTCCCTTCCATAAGGAGAATACGTCCATTAAGCATTGTTTCGGTCTCGAATGATATCTTCCACATGAGCGCCCCACTTGAGACAATAACATGATAACGCGCAATGGGGAAATTCATGTCGACGAGCAGTGCACAGGATGACTGGATGGCTGTTCGTATAATAGGCCGCGGGCAGTCTGGCCTAGCATGCTGACAGCCTTGGTCATCGTCCATTCGTCTGGTAGTAGATGTTAGCAAGCTGAAACCAGTACGGTTCGCTGACTAGAGCTACCGCGGCGGGGCGATGCAGAGAGAGACTATGTTACAAGTAATGTGTGCAGTGCGTATGGCCGCGGGCCCAGCCGAGGATCTGAATGGGAAATGCAAAAAAGCGGGTACATTCCCGGCGGCAGATCATTTGTCCCCAAAGTGGTTTTGTGATGATGACGCTGCCAAAGTTCCTGCGCTCATTCCCGGCCTCTGCTAGCGCGACTCAGACCCTCACGAGCGCCATCAGGGCTTATAAACCCTCAGCTTCGAGAAGAACCAGCCTCGTCGCTTCCTCACCCCCGAACACCCGACACACTACAACTCTTGCTACTGCTTCCACTAGCAGGACTCGAACTCCCACCACGCGCTTGATCACTAGCACTCGGTTCTTCGGACTTGGTGCATTAGGCGTGCTCTTTGTATTAGGCACTCGATCCTTCTCCAGTACCACAACCATAGGCCAATCGCACTCACACACAACCAGTAACCCGATGGCAGACCTCCCCAAAGGCAAGACTGAAGACGAGTGGCGCGCAACCCTCTCGCCCTCACAGGTTCGCCCTCCGTCTCTCTATTCACCGATGCTCGTGCTAATCATGCTCTCTCTGGCTCTGATGACTGATCGACCACGCTCTACTATACTGATCAATCCTATCGCGATCACTACGCCCATCCCCCGCACACATACGCACGCACGGATGCATGCATGCATGTACACGCCCCGACAATAGTTCAAGATCCTCCGCGAAAAGGGCACGGAAGCTGCATTCAAGGGCGAGTACGACAAGCACTACCCCGAGGAGGGCGCGTATGCGTGCGCAGGCTGCGGCACCCCGCTCTACACCGCTCAGACCAAGTTCAAGAGCGGGTGCGGGTGGCCGGCGTTCTATGACGGTGAGCTCCCCTCATCCATCCATCCAGAGCTGATATCGTTACATGCGCCCAATTTACTGATGGATTAATGTCTTTTGCTATGGGGACTCTTTTCTGTGCATGCTTCTGGATAATCGATGTTTCCGATATCGATCGCTTCATTCGCTGGCAATCGATGCTCATGCTTGTGCCGCTCTCTTTTTCATGACACTGCACTATAACTAAACGACGATTTTCACCATGATATGTTAATTGGAATTGACAACCCTACCAGCCATCCCTGGTGCGGTAAACAGGCACGAGGACAATACGTGGGGCATGAAGAGAATCGAGATCACATGCGCCGCCTGTGGTGGGCATCTAGGCCACGTCTTCAAGTAAGTTTCACTGATTCTCAAGCATGGCACCATTGTCGGAAAACATGACTAATGTGATGTGATCGTAGGGGTGAGGGCTTCAAGACTCCCAGTAAATATTGATGCTCTTCCAACATTGCGTGTGCATTCACTGATCACGACTGCGTAACAGCTGATGAGAGGCACTGTGTAAACTCCATCTCACTTACCTTCCACGATGGCCCCGAGGGACAGGAATGAACAAACGATTCCACAAATCTCTCTGTAATATGGCCGTCGTTGTTTCATTCAATATCGATTCATTTTACGATTTCTCCTTGCCTACCTGCCTGCCTGTACTGTACTGTATGCCTGACTGCCAAATGTTGTTACTCACGCAAGACATATGTATAACCACACATCACGCTCGTCACTGCGCTTAAAATGCACATGATCAGAGAGAGATCGGAGTCGAATCGGAACAGTAGATTCAGAAGAGTTCGTATCGACGGAATTAGGGGGAAAACGGACGAAGGATAAGAGCCAATCGAAACGACATGATGGAGCAAAACAAGGAATCCATAGGGTGCAGATGTGAGAATAGCGTGTCGATGACATGACATGATAAACAAAGTGTGGCGAGTATGTAGTGTAGCATACAGGCTTTAGATGCTCTCCATGTCGATGACGAGCTTGTCGAGATCTGCCTTGGTCTGTTGATATTTTACCAAGGTTTCCTGTTCGAGGGAGAGAGAGAGTCAGGGTCCAGACCGATTGACGTGTGAAGCGGATAAGGATGCGAACCTCGTATTTCTTCTCATTGGCGTCGCGCTCCTGCTCTGCCCTTACTACCTGGCGCTCGTAGTGCTCTGCCTTGATGTCTACCTGTCTCAGCCTGTCAATGAAGGGGAGTGATGATCGTCAGCCGACTATATGCAATATATGCGACGTCAAACAGGCCGGGGCGAAGGGCGCGCAGGGTTCGGCCTGGAGCTCCCATGGAACGCGCGCCCGAAACTTGCCAAAAAGTGAATGGCAAAGGAAGAAAATCAAGAGAGAAAACGTACTTCTCGACGGTCTCCTTCAAGTTCTTCTCTGCCGCATCTAGCTCCTCCTCGAGCACCGCGATCTTCCTCGTCAGGTTCTCAGCAGTTGATCTCGACGAGTCGTTCTCATCGCCACGGTGCTTGGCGTCGGCGAGCTTGTTCTCAGCAACCTCGAGCTGGCCCTCTGCGACACCAAGCTTGTGCGTCAGCGACGTGATGTCCTGGTCGCGTTGCAGGAGCTGCTGCTCGAGTTGTTTGACATGAGCTTCTGCCTTCTCGGCGCGTTCTGTTGCAAGCTCTACTTCCGCGCGCAGCGACTCGAGTTTCTGGTTGATGGCCGCACATCCACCCGTTTCGGATTAGGAGGTTTCGCGGGGGTTGATGAGCGATGGACGGCGATGCAGATGATCAGAGACGATGGATGGGGAATTGCTGGGCGCGCTGGGGTGGATAACTCACAATCTTGATTTTGTCCATGGTTAGCGGTGGTGATGGGTCGATGGATGGGGGTCAACAAACACAGGAGGCGGGCGGTGAGGTTGGGGTCGAGGCAGACGCGGGCAAACATCGCCAAACGTGCACATACTCTGGGCACCCTTGCACCCAATTCTGGTCCTAACCCCCACTGGGCTAGCATACCGGGAACCCTTTATTCGGTAAGCGTCTTCACGGCGGGAGCATACTCGGGCATGATAACCAACTGTATCACTATACAGCTTGATTAGGGCGGGTAATAAATTTTGTGGCCCAGCTGGACCCTGACCACCCCTCTTGTGCATAACTTGAGGAGACTTTGTATCCCGATCACAAATACAGGTAAGAACGAACCTGCATACACCTTCTATCTTGCCCTCCATCTGATCAGATCCTTCTTCACTGCCCGATCTGGCCCAACACCACCATTGGCGGCAGCTCCGAGCCGATCCGCGTCATTTGGCTGTTCCAAGTTCGGCACACTGTCCTGACTTCATTTCCCCACATCGGGTACCTAGCATACGCCCCTACCTTACCATAGGGCGTTATATCTACTCTATCCTCTATTCGGCGCATCGGGATCCCGTAAGCCAAGATGACGACACAGTTGCCGCCGGAAGAAGCTGGCATCTTGGAGAAACTCATCAAGTGCGTCTCTTTGTTCTTTCGATGCCACCTTTTCAGACTTGCTGACATTCTCTTCTCTTAAACGCTTGTCCTTTGATTTCGTCCTCTCTGTTGGCTGACATACGCTCTGAATCCATGACGCGATCGCGGTCACCAGCATCCGGAATCGTCTCACCGCTCTCAAGAATTATCGCGAAGGGTTCATCAAAGCGAACGATGTCCTCCATCTTTACCAGGCTGTGGTTAAACAAGGTTCGTATGCATGGCCTTTCAGACGCCAAGTAATCTGCTGATGCAGAGTAACGCTCGTATATTTTCACCTTCCTTAACCGGGACTTGCGTCGGAAAACCACCGCATCTTCTTTTCATGCCTATTTTTTTGAACTGTGTCGCCCCCCTTTTGTTGCGCCCACCATCGCTCCCTTGCCCTGGTGCAACCTTGAACCGCATCAGTCGAGAAGCTGAACGAGGTCAGGGATGACGACCCGTTTAACCGCGCAACTAATCGTGTGGATACCATGCTCGCGGACGTTTTTAGCCTGCTCTCTCTGTTTTTCCTGAGAATAGGCAAGGGTCGAGAGGCACCGGCGACATATAGTCAAATCGCATCCATTCGGGTGAGTTCTCCCACCACCAGCCAGGCTTGAGCTATTTCTCACTGATGGTCAATAACCTTGCTCTCTTCTGCCCCCATGGTGCCGTGGACGCGGTCGTTGGTTTTCCTTCTCTCTTCCTGTTACTTCCTCATTTGGCCTTTTGGCGCGATCTCCCCATCCGTTGGTGGCTTGGAATGCTCACCCTGACTCACTCATGCCCATTGTACGCACATTGGGCACCTGACCTCCACCACCTCTATCCACGCCGCCCCTTGCGTCCCGTGATCCCGCAACGCCGTACACCGACACTTCTTAATGAATGCCCTTTGCGCCTCTGTCGCTGCTATCGTGTCATTCGGCCGATTTTCTCTACGTCCCTCATCTGGATCGCCAACCTCTCTGCGCTGCATGCGTCGCACGCCGGCGTCCTATCTCCCTTCCATCCGTCGACTTTCCTTTTATTCCTCTCTTTTTCTTTCCTCCGCACTTCCACCTAATCCCACCCCCTCCTAACTTCCCATATCCCATAATCTATCCGACCGACTCGTACCGTGCACTCGCCGCCACATGCGTTTACCATCTGACTCCCGGGTCTGTGTCCTGCAGCAATTGCTCGATCATATGAACGAGTCCAATGTGTTCAGCGAACCGGACCTGCGGTCCTTCTCGGCCCGCATTGACCAACTACGTACCCTCATCCGCGAGGACACGGCAAGTGGGAAACACCCCGAGGCCATCTCAAGATTACTCGAGTACAAGTTGAATGTGTGTGGTACGTGCATTTCCTGTACGCTTGGCCTTGCGGCACAACTGAATGTCCTTCTCACCTTGGCTATTATAAACCCAAATAGAGAAGATCGTCGATTCGATGCATGAGGCGCTTTCGGAATTGGCGGAGGAACTTGTCCCGATCCATCAGAGGCTTGTCCATCTGCGGCGGCAGCTTGTCATGCTAGGCACCAAGCCCAAGCCAGCCAAAACAGAACTTAAAGCGCTGTTAGAGGAGCTGAGGAAAATCGATGCGTTAGTATTACTCGCAATTCGTATATCGTCGGTCTCCACCTCACTTGGGTCTCTTTTCTTTCCTTTAATCGACAGCAAGCGTGTTGATGGGAAATTCCTCGGCTCAGGCGGGTCCGCTGTCCCTCAATCTCAAGCGATCTGTACTTCTCTATTAGAAGAGTGCTTTGATATTGCCCAAGAGATCAAAGCGCGCTCAGGGGAGGATAGTATTGCGGGCTCTCTCAAGCCAATCTACGACCGGTTATCGGAGACACGAACACAGCTGGAGAGCTTGATGATGACGCACAGGTGGACTTTGCGGGAGACAGATCTATATAACTATAGCCAGAGCTTGAAGGAGATTGATAAACTGAGAGTGGACGGTAAATTTGTCGACACCGATGGGAACAAGCCAGGGGGCCAGTATGTAAGTTTTCTCCTCTTCTCCTTGCCTATCATCTCGTTCTCGTCACATCTCGTCGCCAGTCAAGCTACTTTGGCCTGAAACTCTTATTAACATCTTGTGCTTCTTTAGGTGCTACTGTTCCTCCTACGGCGGTGTTACGGTATCATCTTTAAGCTCCTATCAAGTAGCGAGCCTGTAAGCGAAGAGCTCATGCCCATTGTAAGTGTTCTCGTTTGGTGGCTGACGATGCAGCGCAAACACTTAACCTCTATCGTCACAATTAGGCAAACAAGCTTCAGACTGTCAAGCAATGCTTGAATGAAGTGCTCAAGTACGGCGGTCCATTTAGCCCCCGCGATCTTTATCCTGTAGGTTTTCACGTCAGGATCTCGGTCATTATTGCCTGGTCACTAATGGTGCCTCCATGCTTTATAGTATCAACTCGCCCTGCACCAGATCGAATCTCTTCGCAAAGACGGAAAATTCCACGCCACTGACGGGTCCATCCCAGAAGGGCAAGGGATCGTGATGGCCCACTTGAACGAGTGCCACGAGTTGATCGAGATGGTGCGTTCTAGCTCACTTAACATACTGTCCCCTATTGCGGTTTGGCTGATGTGTGGATTATGCATTACCTTTCGTTTTACTTCTTCCAGCTCAAGGAAGCCATGATCGAGAATGAGAACGACGACGATTTGGACTACGAGTACGAGCTGGAGGACGATGAGATTGATGACGACCCGGATGAGGCAGCGACTGCCGTTTCAGTAACGAGCACAGGGACAGCACCAGGGGAGGAAAAGGAATAACGTCGGCTCGTTGGAGCGCGGATGTTTCACGGACCCAAAGCAGCAGTACATCGTACTTATGCGTGCTGACGATGATTTGTATTTTATTGCTAGCTGCAAGGCTAGATCACGAAGTGGACTGACTGACCTGTTGTACTTTCAAAGCATGCTTTCTTCACCTTCTCCTAGAATTCCATTTCTTCACCCCCTTCTCTCCTAACTTGAGCTGTGACAATCCAGGAGCTCTCGACCTCGGTACCACGTCAGGTCTATGATTGGTGGATTGGTAGAGGCGCTAAGCACTCTGTGGCAAACTCTCCAGGATGCATTGAATCTTCCTGGCTGACGGAACCGAGCAGAAGCCCGAATATTTGTTTAGAACTCGTTCTCTTCGCACGTGAGGTGATTAACGGGTTCAATTATCCTAGAAAGCCCTGAGTTCGGGAGATCCATTGTTGATGCCAGTGAGTAGCTGAGATTAGATATAGTACATCCAAGAGAGCCCAGTACTAGAAGGAAAACGAGAAGAGAAGAGAGAGAGAGAGAAGGAAAGGAGTGACTATGTATGAATAGGATGAGATTGCTGATCATCGAAAGCATCGTTAAGAGAGTGAATGTGATGGTAGAAAACACGAGAGCAAAGATCGCAGAGTGACAAATGCGGTGAGGGGTAGATCAAACATTTCGAGCCGAGATGGTTGTGAGCGGAAGTTGGGCAAGGGGAAAATACGGGGGGCAGATGTAGAAATGGTGACGATGTAGTGATCGAAGGATAGGGGCTGGAGTTGAATCAATAGGGAGCGTACGCTAAGCGGCCCACTTTATATTAGAGGCATAGGGTTTCTTCCGTAGCCTCCCACGCCGACCCCAACAGTGGTAGAGTTTGACGTTGGGAACGCCTGACTCATTGGTGAGCCGTTCACCACCCCTGCTCCCATAACAGCGGCGAGCCCATTAACGGCTGGGAAGGCCATCCCCTCTGATGGATCGCCCGATGGCGTGAGGATTGCACTTTGCGGGAGTCCACTTGTAGCTGATAGACTCGTGGCAGGAGTTAATGTGGGGAGGGAGCTGCTGGCAGCTGAGGTGGCAGATGGAGACGCCGAGATGCTCCCTGATGTTGGTGTTGGCGGGACTAGCACAGGTGGGGTCGCGCTCTTCTCACTGTATTTTCCAACATACCATGATGGGACCCATCCCCGTTCACCAGTTTCTTGCTTTATCGCCTGTATTTCCACGGAAATGAAAGGTCAGGGGACGAGTCAGTTGGACAGCAGGAGGAAAGGGACATACGTAGGACCAGTGGTTGTATCGCTTGAATACCCTAACGATATCTCCACGCACAAGGGTCAGCTCGTGGTCCCCCTTATCACCGTACCCCATGAGCGTTATGCCTGGGAAGCTTGTGGAGATGATGTGTCCGGGTAAAATCGGCTTCTTCACTCCTTCAGGGGCGTTTGTAGGTGGAGAGGTTAGACCCGTTATTGATCGAGTCTCTTGCATCGCCTGGGATGGCGGAATGGATGTCTCGAGAAGGCAACCAGCGGGAATCCACTTTGGAGCATCTTCAAGGGCGGTCGACGGAATGCCCGTGCCTGCGACGTCGCGTTGTACGATCCACCAACCCTTTTCTCGCGATCGGATGATGAAGGTATCATCTCTGTGAATGCAGCGTCAGCGTATTGAGGACGCATTATAAATTATGAAACAACGGCCGATGGGCTATCAGTCAGCATTGATTATGGATTGATATCACAAGACCATCACTTACACCGCGACATCAAATTCGTCATCCTGCTCTGCCGTGTATGGGTATATCGCAATAGCATAGCTGGTTGGCATCGACCTTGCAGAAGCAAGACTTTCGCTGATATTCGGATGTGGCGATGGTTCCTCTTGGTAGTCAGCTGCTGCAGCAGTATTGGCTTGTGCTTGAGCTGATATTGGGTGGAGGATGGCTGGTTGATGCAAGCGGGTATTGCGGGAATAAGCAGAATTTGATGTCGAGGCACCATTTACCGGAGGTGTTGTGCCTGTGCCTCGTGAGCTTGCGGTAGTTGGAGTCAATTGCCGTTGTGTTTGTTTTTGTTGGGCAACCGCAATTGGCGAACGGATGTCCTTGATATGCCTCAACATGAAGACTGGGTTTTTGTTGCTCTCTTTGAGTCGCTGGAAAAGCAGCAGAGGCTTTTCGTCATAACTCAAACAACGTTCTAGAACCGACGATTAGCGATGGGCAGCGATCGACGACAGTCAGACCCAAAGAAAAGCAACGGACCTGTGCTTCCGTGGCAGATAAACATAACATATTTTCGCCAGTCGTCGTTAATCTTGTACTTCTTCAAGGCAGCGGGCAGCACCTTCCAGCATGGATCTTCGATGCTGACTTTGAAACTCTTGAGTTGGTTGTCAACGGAACTACTTGCGGATGATGGCGGTGCTTCTTTCGGAAGTTTCGAATTATAGGGTCCAGGAGTCGAAGGCTGAGTTTGGTTGAGGTATGAGTGGGAGTGGGATCGATGGAGGGGGGTTCGGACGGAGTCGGCCTGAGGGGTGCTTGGAGGTTTGTGTAAGGATTTGGAGAGGTAGTTCTATACGAGATGAAGGTGAGGAAGTCACACGAGCGATCACACGAGGAGAGTATCTTGCTCACAGAGGAGGAGACGTCATGCTCAGGTCTCGCCGGGGATGTTTGTGGGGATTCAACCATTGTTGCGTCGGTGAGCCGATGATGTTTTACACCTGGCGTATGCGGCATGTTGTTCCCGTTGAGGACATTGAACGATGGCTGGTGTTTTAGCGTCGCTTCAGCGTCCTGCTGTGGTATTTGTTAGCCATTGCGAGTCTCCAGCAGTGGCATGAACCACAACTTACGTCCTGGGATTTGGAAGGAGGCATGTTGTCGATAAGAAGACTGAGATTCTCGGCGAGTCGTCGATTTTCTTGCTCAAGGAGCTTTGTCCTTTCGCCTGAAGCCTCCCGAGTAAGTCCTATGCGCTGTCTTTTGGGTGAGCCGGGGACTTACCGAGTTCCTGAACGAGCTGGTGCAATCGGTCGAGGGTGACGCCGTCCTGCCGTGAGTTCTCAGTTGCTTCAGCTACGAAAGGCTCAGCTACCATACAGGCCACACAGATATAGAGAAGGAGGCTTACAAGGCGGGACATAATGCTCGGGTTCGATAGGGATCCCCTGGGCCACCTTGAGTTGGTAGACCTCACGGAGGATGTGCAACCGATGACCAACGGAGTGAACACCGACTTCCCTCAAGCTCTCATGGTCAAGCAGGGAAAGCATATCACCAGATATCCCGTTCTCTAGAGAAGGTAGACAGATCAGGACTATTGTGGTTCTCCGAGCATGGTGGTATGTGCTGGGTGCGCGCACCGAGAATTTGCTGGTGATACTGCGAATACCCCTTGGAGGACAGCCACTCGTTCACCCTGTCTTCGTCCCATTCGTTCAGAGTCATACCACTGAGTGGCTCTTCTGGGCTCGCCATGGCAGATATGGACGTCGGCGAGGGCACAGGCGAGTTGATGTGGTTGTTTGGCAGACTTTGGCTCGCACAAATAATCGGCTCGTAAATGCAGAGAAATCATTCTGAAGTCCTGTTGTGCACAGCTGGGCCTTCCACGTCTGGACAGGGGTCCGGAACTGCTATTTTATACGATATAAACACTGCATCATCACTTCTGACACTCAAGCAAACATTTTCTGCACCACATGCTACACAAGCCGTAGACACACGGGGTGGCCAAGGTGGCCTCGTCTTTTCTGCGCAGATCGACAAGGGGCTACTGAATGTATACAGCTATCAGAAGGTATTTGGGAAGAATTCATGGGTCATTGACCTAGAGAGATAACGTTCTCCTTAGGACCAACTGCACATGAAGATCATCCTTCCCGAAAAATTAACCTGCATAGCTGTTGATTCCAATGGACAATACCTTGCAGGTGGGACTCAAAATGGGAGAATTTATCTCTGGGAGGTAAGGTCGCTCCCTTGCTACCTGGACGCCTCATCACCATGATTGCCTCGAGCAGGTAGCTTCAGGAATTATGTTCAACTCTTGGGAAGCGCATTATCGACGCATTGCCGTCATGAAGTTTACCCCAGATGGTGGGGCCCTCGCAACTGGTAGCGATGACTCCACTGTCTCTGTATGGGCGATCGCCAGGTGAGCTCTGCCTTTGTTCTGGGCATTGCCCCATGATTGCCTGCTAATTACTTCCTTAGTCTACTGGACTCCTCGTTGTCATCCGACATCCCAAACGCTTTCTACACGCTGACTGACCACACGCTTCCCATCACGGATATCGTGTGTGGGGTTGGTACATTTCCACGATGCCGGATCCTTACATCCTCGCTGGATAATTCATGCAAGGTCATAATCTTCACTCGATCTTGGGTACTGTTGCTGTTGCCATTAGGTTATTATTAATTGTCCTGGTTTTATAGATTATCGATCTTGCCTCGAGATCGCTGCTTTCAACATTTCAATTCCCCCACCCTATCACCACCCTTGCGATGGATATGACTGAACGAGTCTTCTTCGCCGCATCGCGAGACGGTGATGTACACCAAGTCAATCTCTATCGTCGCCGCACAGAACAAACATCTGAGCGAGGGCCAGCAATGGAAGCCGTCGGTGGTGGCGGGCAAGGTAGCGCCGAGTTAATTGGACTGGAGGAGGACGCCCAGAAGAAACGGCTGCTTTCCGTTGGGTGAGCCTCTCTCTACGCAATCGAATCCATAGCTGGCCTTATAAAACACTTTGTTCTCTCTAGGGATCCCATCACCTGCATGACTATATCTCTCACATCGTCCCTTCTCGTTCTGGGCACAACTACGGGCCACATCATATTCTTCGACATCAAGTCACACCAGCGTACCAAGACCATTGACTGTCAGAAGGGCTTTTCCGTCCACTCGTTACAAATGATGATCAAGCCACAAGACTTGATGGGGCACGCGATCATTGGGGCCGCAAAGAACGATAGCAACTCAATACCAATACGGACAGTAAAGGAATTCCAGAGGATAAGAGACCCCAAAGCCAGGGAAGCCCACGAGGTTTCACTTCTCTTACCGCCAACAGCTAAAGTTTGTGACTACTTCCGCTTATTACAGCTCATTGGATCTTAATATTTATCGCCTTGCTTTAGTCTTGGTTGGCCGTTGCTGGGGGCCCATCCCAAGATTCGTTCCTTGACGACTACCGATTTTTTACCAACCCTGCCATGTCCACCTCCGCGGTTTTATCAGGACCGTCATCGTCTACTGCCATGCCAGCAGGGCCTCAAGCGTCGGCTCGTATCAACGAACTGGAACGGGAACTTGCTTTGCTCAAATCCCAACTCTCGCGAGCGAAGGAGCTCAATACATCATTGTATGAGACTGCCATGGCTGCTATAATCGGGGATCCCAAGCAAGGAGGGACAAGACAGCCTGGCGCGGCAAGTGAGAATTGGAATGTCGATTCAAATAAAAGCTCTTCCGAGAGCTCCAGTCTAGATGCCCGCCCCAGTAAACGGGGAAGGGTCGAATGATGTAGATAGCATAACTTATTCGGCATAATCTTATTCTCCCCAACTTTCCACAAAAACATTTATTCAAAGGCAAAATTATGATGAATCGTACCAAGAGCAACGCAAGCCGGTTCGGTATACACCAATATGAGCACTTGCATGGAGTAAATAAGAAACTAATGGTATCAAAAATCCCCAGGTGGTGGAGGAGGTGCGTCATCAGATGGGGGAGGGGGAGGAGCATTTGCGTCACCAAAGATCACACTCAACGGGGGTGAAACGTCCGCATCATCGGGGATAAGTGTCGCCACAATTGAACGACCCGCGAAAGCCCGCCCAGCAAGCGCAGCTAGCGCCTTGGCCGCGCCAGAACTGTCAACATACTTGACGTACACTCGGCCCACACCAGCAACCTCATCCGCTTCACGAGCCGCTTGTGCTTCTGGGCCCCACTTTTTGTCGCGCGTCGCTTGGCTAGGTCGCGGAATGCGCAGATCCTCGATCGTGCCATAGCTAGAGCATTCATCGCGAATGTCTTCGACGATTTCTGCATAGTCTTGGTCAGAAAGCATGTCGTCGCTAGTGACCATGTTAAGCATGAGCAGGATGCGGGCATCAACTTGCTCCATATCGAGGGCGCGAGGCATTGCATTCCGTCGTCCCATGAGCGCGTTCTGGTACTCTTCAGTAGAGGGCATACCAGGCGCATCGGTAGGGGGCTTGGCGCCAACGGAAGCGCGTTGAACGACAAGGTAACGGTCGCCAAGTTCCATACCGTTGAGGCCTTGGCATGCCACATCGGTGACGCTGGGGTCCACATATTCAAAGAAGGCGAAACCCTAATCCAATAAACCATCAGTTACACCAATTGCATACTGCATATATAATAACGAGGCATACCTTGGAGGTACCGTTCGCTGTATCCTTGACGAGGTTGAACGCCTTGAGTTCGCCGAAGCTCTTCAGCAGCTCCATAACTTGCTCGTCGTTGAGATAAGTAGGAAGGCCACCAACGAAAATCTTGTTGACCGAGTCAGGGACGTTGGTCGACACAACGCCAGGAACATGGATTCCAGATGGAGCCACGGGGTCTGGGCCCGCATAGTCTTTGGGGCGGCGAATCTTGAGAGGACCACCCTGGAAGATGATGCCGTCGAACGCCATGGCAGCTGTTGCATCTTCTGGTGTTTTGAACTGTGTAAAAGATTAGTCACGGCATGGACGAGCATGGAATAGCTTAGGTGCCGTACCTCAACGAAAGCATAGCTCTTCTCGTGATTGATTTGGACACCAATTACAGCATCACCAGGCCCTCCGGTTCCAAGCCCTGTCTCAATCATCTTGGCATTGAAGAAAGCAGCAATGTTGTCCTCGTTGGCTTCGTATGTGATGCTTCCAACATACAACCGACGGGATTGGCGGCCCATATTGCTCGTACCAGCGTTGGGACCTCCGAAAGCTGCTGCTTGGTTGAAGTATACGGGCTGAGCAGGGACAGGCGCATCGATTGGAGGGGCAAGGGTGCCAGGCACAGGTTGGGTTCTGTTGGCTCCAGGGAGGTTGAACATGCCTGAGTAGTCAAAAGGTCAGAGATGCTGGACCAAGGGGATGAGATTGAAATGAACGAACCTGTAGCCTTCGCCTGCATTGCTGAGTAACGCTCATAACCAGAGGCGTGCAAGTCCCAACCAGAAGCCTTACGCTTGCGTTGCGACAGAGGCACAGCTCCTTCAGGGGTTGGGGAGCGCTTGTCTGGAGTAGCATCTCTCCAGCTTCCTCCACCTCCACCTCCACCTCCACCTCCACCTCCACCCCCGCCTCCTCCAGAGCGCCCACTGCCACGACCTCCCCGGTCTTCACGGTCACCTCCACGGGAAGAGCGGTATTCTCCCCGGTCACGGTCATCGTATCTGTGTCTCCCACCACCACCACCGCCGCCGCCTCCACTATAGCGGTCCTCGTCGTAACGCCGGGACGAGCCATATTCGTCGCGGCGGCTCGAGTAGTGGTCACGCTCACGGTCGTCGCGCCTGCCGCTACTGCTGGAGTACCGGTCATCATCTCGCCGTGAGGAACGGTGGTGATCACGTTCTCGGTATCCACCATCTTCTGTACGTGGAGGACGCTCGCTGCGGCTCGAGGAGTAGCGATCTAGGAGGAAAAAGCCCGCATGCCAAAAAATACAGGCATATAGGAAGAGGTTGTCAGTATGTGTCGTGTCCTCCAGTCAGATAGCAGTAGGGCCGAAGGAGCGGGGTATTCAAGATATCCAAACAGCTAGCTAGCTGGAAAGGAAGGAAGAAGACAAGAAAGAAGAGCACTCTGGTGAGCACTCGAGTTTTCTTGGTGTGGAGCACACAGCAGCAACTAGGGTAGCCATCATCGAATTCTGCTCTTACCTCCGTCGCGGGAAGAATATCCGTAGTCTATAAAGATAAAGATGTTAGTTTAGAAATACCAGAGGTCGAGCAAGAAGGACAAACCTCTGCTCGACATGTCGGGTGAACGGGCGTTCGCAGTGCGGAAGTTGCCGGCTCTCCCGTGGATGAAGGCAGGTAAGTGATATAGTATGCCGGCAATAGAATTTAATGTACAAATGCGTTGTCTACATGAGGTGTGCTCTATTCAAATCTATAGTACCGTCCAGCTGCGTGTTTCCAACGTTGCTCATCCCAGAGCTCAAGTACTACCAGAGCCAAGGCTTCCCGCACTCTTCCGTCCCCACTCACTGGGAAGTTCGCTCGCTGGGGCATCTGCTACAGGTCGCAAGGACTTGGCAGGATCACCCGCAGCGGCCACTATGCCATTCGCGCGATGAGCATCTGCAACCCCACTGAGTGAGACTGTGGAAAGTTGCCGAATAAATCGAGGTGGAGCACCACCGCCGCCCAGCGTATCACTGGATTGGATCCTAGACCGATACCCAAATGGAACCTCTACGACGTCGTCTTCTGGCAGTACAGTGGGAGGTGCGCTACGGTCAGCAAGAGAGAACATGCTTGTCCGGCGAATGGTGCTGTACGTCCGATAAGGATCCTTGGAGAATCGTGAGATAGCGGAAGGGGCTGGGATCTCCCCTGGAACATCCTCTTCCCCCTCATCATCAGCCTCAGATGTGGGGAAGGGTATAGGTCCCATGGCAGCGTTTGGTGACGAGCTTGGAGGAGGGGTGGGTAACGTGTCTGCAGCTTGAGGTGTGGTAGTGTCGTGGTTGGATCCATCAAGAGCATCTTCGTATTCAGACGCATTTGGGGATGCTTCTTGACCTATACTTCGGACTTCGTCCCGGAACTCCATCACCTCCTTGTACAGCGCTTCACGGAACTGTTCGGTTGTGTCGAGTTCCTCAACAAATTGCCACTTGTTGAATATAGGTGGTGGGTCGATGAGCTCCTCTAGATTGTGAAATGGCGCGAGCCAGGGATGCTGTAGGGCTTCCTCACATGTCAGGCGATCCTGAGGGTTGAATGTGAGGAGCTTGCTCAGAAGGTCGAGGGCTAACGCTCAAAACGTTAGCAACAGTTCGCAATCACAGTTCAAGTTGGTGTACCTTCGTCATTCGCATCGGGGAAGATTGTTTCCCAAGGGGTTGCTTCTTTCGCGTCGAATGAACGTATATAAGCCTTGGCCTTCGAGAGAACACGGCATGAGATTCTCGAGCGCAAGAGTAAAGCCATGGGATGCGTATACCTTGGGACTTCCTATTCTATCCATAGTTTCCTCTGAGGGAGTTCCCAATACTTGCAAGATCAAGTTCAGCTGGTCTACGTAACTATAATTCATAGTGAGCAGGGAAGCATCGAGCCGGCCAGTGAAGCACTTACTCCTTCCCTTTGAATATCGGTTTTCCTCCAAGCAGCTCCGCAAATATGCAGCCAACAGACCACATGTCAACTGGCAACAAGTCTCAGTGCGCCATTTTGCCTTAGAAATCACTGACTCACTAGCTTTGTCATATCGCTTGAACGACAGCATAATCTCGGGGGCTAAGAAAGGTTGATTTAGTACTTTGGGGAAGAGTCCCTGGGGTGATTTGCATACCTCGATACCATCGTGTCATGACATATTCGGTCATGTTGAACGGTTCGTCCTCTCGAGCTTTGGCATTATAACCCCGACTTAGTCCCATATCACAGATCTTCAGCTCGCAATCTGAATTCACAAGCACTAGAGACGGAAGTCATCCATATCAATAATGTGACTTGGGACTATTTGACAGTCACTCACAATTACCAGGTTTGAGATCACGGTGGATGACATCAGAGGCGTGGATGTACTTGAGACCTCTGAGGAGTTGAAACATAAAAAATTGATAGTGCGCATTCGTAAGGGGTTGGCCACTGCGTATTATCTGGTATAGATCGGCTAGGAGAAAGGTCAGGCAGCAGCGAATGGGATGAAAGCAGGGTAGTCGCACCTTCCATGGGCTCCATGAATAAATATCTGACGAGAAAGAACCATTATAAGTACTGGAGAACCACAGGCTCGGCCTCTGCAGACTCACATCTCGTTGAAGTTTGGGCCTGACACGTCCATGTCAATTAGACCAATAATCTATCCGATATCCCAAGATAAGCTAGACCGTTCCAATATAGAGTTACTTGGCGCACATTTTCGTGATTATTGAAGTGCCTTAGTAGAGTGATTTCTCTAAGGGCTCTCTTCGAGAGTTGTGTCTTATCAAGCACCCTTGTGATCATCTTGACGGCGAGGATTTCGCCTGTGATCTCATCCTGTACGGATCTATTAACGTGGAATGTTAGCATCCCTTATGAGGAGCATAAGCGGCTAGAGCACTCACATGACATTGCCATATGCACCTGATCCTAGTTCTCGCAGATACTTCCATCGTTTCTCAATGCAAAAGTCCTTGCCAAAAGCGGTGAAGGTATGGTAACCCCTGTAAAGTGAGCCTCGGTATCAGTACACAGGACGCCTTCCAGCGCGTGTAAGCCAGAGTGGCGAATACGCACGACTTGATTGTGGCTGCTTTGGAGTGGTTGTCGGCGTCTGGTGAACGTATGCGTTGACGTGGATCTCGAGCTTTCCGGCGTCCACGGGACTCATTGGAAGTAGCACTTTCAAAGACCTCTGCACTGCTCGATGATGCAGAATCGCTATCGGAAGTGCCTGAAGACGAGCGGTGCAGGCCGGGCATTCAGAGATAGCTGACGAGGTAGATAGAGTAACGCTCCAACACTACAGTGGAGTGGATTGTGAGTGTTGGGAGCAGAAAATTGGCGATCGGACGCGAGGGATAAGCCTCCAAGTATAAAAGCTAGCCTACCAGGGCGCGTGGTGGTTGCCAACAGACAGGGAGGGAAGTGGCCACCACAAACAGGTCGTTCAAATGCAACCAAACGTCACGGCACAACGTTTCGGGCAATTCAGTTGTCGGTAACACGTGCCGAACAGAACTTGACGGGCAAAGCACTTGCAGACAGCCACGAGGCGGCTATACAATAGCGAAAAAGAAGAGGAGCAGCGATCAAATAGCATCATGATTGGAATGTTGTCGGGAAAAATGCATTATTTGTATGTACAAGCTCTGAATGTAGTTCCTGAGGCTCAGAATATGCTAACAAAACTAGCTCGCTCCTGCATCAGTCGAAGCAGGAGTCTCTTCTCGACCCAGAACATCAAGGTATTTCGAGATGTTGTGGCCACCCTTCTTGAGCACATGCTCTCGCAGCCCAATGCGCAGGCTGGGCTGCTTCTCTGCAACTTCAGCCAGTTGGGCAGGAGGGAGCAAGAGAAGGGCGCCATAGCTCGCAGGGGCGATAATCTTCCCACAAAGGATGAAACCGTCCCAGAGCTTCCCGAGGGTCCAAATCTTCTTCTGAATCAGCCGTGTCATCAGGGTCTTCGCAACGTAAGAGATTAGGGTCTTGTAGGTCTTGACGGCTTGGATAACCTGACAGTATGAGGTGATGAGTAAATATATGGAGGCCGATATACGAAGGATTGAACTTACAGTTCGCATAAACAGCACTGGGAGGGTGGGGTTGTCAACGAGCTGCTGGATCGTCGCTGCCAGAATCTCCGACGGGAAGAAGTCGGTGAGTCCGAAACATATGTCAATCGCTTTGTATTGACTTGGTCAGTGGAAAGGAGCCATGGAATGGAAAACAATGGAATGCATACCATCTCGGGCACTTGCCATTCCGATCTCAGGTGACTCGTGAAGGAGCACCAGCAATCGCACAGGCTCTAACAGCTGACTTTCCTTCAATCTGGGAAGATTCGTGGAAACTTGCCCGAAACCCCGAGCAGGCTTTTCCAGAACTGCCACAAACACGCTCCTGACCAACCCTTTTTCCTCGCCAGGGGTAGAGCCAGGGACATTGGCACCAAGCATTGATACAACCCGCGGGATGAATTTGATGATTTCATTCCGGTCGAGCTCGGTGATGATGGGAATGAGGAACCGTGCATCGAGATTGCGTTCGCTGATGAGGGTTTTGACGAGCGCAACAAGCTGTGAGCTAGGTCGCCCTCCATCGCTGAGGATTCGCAGAACCCTGAGGACTAGAGAATCTGCGCCAGCCTCGAATGTTCGCAGGAGATCAAGCAATCGAGTATAAGCTGGTGTCCCGCTAGCTGTACCGATCGATCGGATGACTGGCGCAAAGTGATCCAGGACAGCATTTTGCACGGGCTCATCCATCCGTGAGTATGCAGAGAAGATCCTTTACGGTGGGTAATTAGCATAGGATATTTTACGATACAAAAATCGGCAACTTACTCATCTAGCAGCTCCGGAACTTTGACGCATAGAGCGAATATAAGCTGCACATGCTGAAGGATTTGCGCGGGTCGAACGGGCGAGTCGAGGGTAGCAGGGAGGTATGGAGTAGATGTTGGCGTCGAAGTTGGTTCAGTCGAGCCGCCCTTCTCCGGGTCAGGGTGAGATTCCAATCGTCGCAAAAGCTGAATAGCAAAGTCTTGTGATAACTGATCCATTGGTTTGACGTCTGGTACCCATCTTTTCACGGCCTTGATTGCGGAGATTCGGAGGACAGTCGCTGTGTAGCTTTGAAGTTAATAACCACATAGCAAGATAGTAAGAATTGGACATACTAGGATGGGTAGTCAGATTCAATATGATACGTAAGGCTTCCTCGCGCACGGGTGGCCGTAAAGTCACGAGTTCTTTGAGAGCCTCCAGTGCAGGAAGAGTTCTGGGCCGATCGGGTTAGTAATATTCTCTACTCCGCCGACGATATGTCTTACGTTGATTGTTGGACGGCCAGGTCGGAAAGGAGAGCAAAAACAGAAGGTGGCAGGTATGGGAGGTCAAGGACGAGTTGAGAAAGAGTTCGGTCACTGGAGTCAATGTGGGCCAGGTAACCAGCGAGCATTTTGTCGAGCCAGGTCGAATAGTCGGTGTACTAGAAGATCGCATCAGAGATATGACCAACAGGGACATAGGCCATAACTTACATCGGGTTCAGCTACACTTCGTGAAGTCGAGTTGTACCATTCCTCATTCATCCACAGCGTTGCTATTCGAGATCTATATCGGACCAATCAGCACTGATTCGTCTTCATCCTGGTAACGATATACTCACCTCGCGGGCAGGTCTTCAAGCACATAATCAAGGATCATTCCTCTCAGGGAATCATTCCTGGCCCACACTTCATCTTGGCTGCGCTCCTTGCCCTTTACAGCACTCGACGAGGCCTCAAGTGTCAGCTCCTCATCATCCTCGGTCTTTTCATTCTTGGCTCGATTATGGGATGATCCGGTCGTATCTCGCTGTCCTCGAGTAACCATCCGAATAAAGAGAAGAACCCACATCTCCGAAGGTGGTGGCCCTCGGGCTAGCGTTGTAAGAGCTTGCCCTTCAGCTCCAGCTGATTGTGAGGATGAAGCGAGGCCACCTCCGCTGGACACGAAGCGAAGCATTGTTGCTTTTAGGAAAGAGTCGGTTTGAGCGGAATCGAGAGGTTGTGGTGGGGGTAGTTCATAGGCCGTGGAACCCAATTGGAGCGTGAGTTCATCTTCCTCCTCATCCTCGGCTTCCAATGCATCAGATGGTCCGGAGGCGGCATCCTCAGCGGCTTTAGTCTGCGAATAGTCAGTATTTTAGAAGATAGACAGGAAAGTAATTACGAGTGCTGTATACTGACCTCGAGCTCCATGTTCAGCTTGTCAGGCTCATATTCCATCTCCTCATCATCACCAGCGACCTGAGCAATCTCAGACGACTCGGCTGCGGCGGACGGAGGGCCAGAACCACCTCGGAATGCCTATCATAGATGCATGAGAAAGAAAATCTATACAAGAAAGATGCACACATACCGCGATTGCCGCTGCAATATGCTCCTCGCTGAAATGTTGTAGATTGGCTATGATCAGATTTGTGACCGTATCACGTTCCAAAGCCCGCCAATCAAACTCTACAAGTGCCGCACGCGCTGCTGCATTCGCAGCAACTCCGCCAGGAACAACATCAGGGTCGAGCTTGACGCGCTTGGCGTCCGAGCCTGCGTAAGGGACGTCCTCTGGTTCCGCAGCTCGTTTGGCAGCGGCTTCTGCGCGTCGGACTTGTTCAAGATGGTTAAGGTCTCTCATACGCCGTGATGAAGCTTCGAGTGCTTGGATAATGCTATCCCTCATGGACGCAGCATCTGGTAGCCGACCATCCTGCACTTGGCTACAGATGAAAGGAAAGTTTACAAGCATTCGACAAAGAGGCTTTGGAAGAAAGGACGGACCGAAGAAGGTGGTTAAGTACCACGTAGTTTGCCTTGTCGACACTCTTTTGCCGCGAGATTGATTCTTGGGCAAGTGCCTGGGGCGTCCAATGGTGGAAAGCTGGGACCAAAAGCTGAACCATAGAAGTCCGCTGTTTGGCAATTTGTGCACAAGCATTGATAATGGCAATGAGGATGTCGGCATTCCTGACGAGCAAGCAATCAGCCAAAGCGGAGGATGATGCAAGCAAGGAATCAAGTCCGTACGATGACTTATAGAGCGTGGTCATTAGTTGCATGAGAACCATATTTCCCTCAGCATCCAAAGCTTCGGCTTTGATGAAAGGGACATTGGGAGGGCAGATGGTGAGGTTAGGGTCAGTGGGTCGTTGAAGCTATAAGCTCGTCAGTACATAGGGAATCATACGAGTAAACCAAATCACACGTACCCGCGGGTCCTGTTGAGCAGGCCGAGTTTGGACTAGAATAACGCGCTGTGCAAATTTGATAGCGGCGATGCGGACACCAAGACGCTCGTTGGAATTGTACGCGGGGGCTCCTGGGTTCGGGACGTCCGCGTTCACGTCATCAATGAATTCGAGGATACGGCGTTTCGAACTGGACAGCAGGTCCCATGCTCCGCGACTAGGAGGTCGCGACAGACATCTACGTGATGGTTGGTGGTTGGGGTTGAGTTGGTGCAGACATGCACGAATGATCACACTTCAAACTCACATGTAACGAAAGACCAACGGGTAGATGCTCGCGAAGCACTGGATAACCAGTTTGAGGATTTGGTTATTTTCAGCACTTGCTAAAAGCGTCGCCGCCAGCTCCAAACAATCAAACGCGACTGAGGTTGGAGATATCGTGTACATTGGGTATTACATACAGTACAGACGCGAGAGATTTGTCAGAATCGGCAGTCCAGGACAGTATTTTAATACTAATAGCCATATCTTTTGTTAAACGAAACAGAGAAGGGGGTATGACTCACGTTGGGCCCTCACGTCTGGTGTCAAGCCTGACGTTGGTGTCAGAGCATATCCAAACAATTCAATAGCAAATCTCTTGAACAAGCTGTCGCCTCCAGATATCGTATTCGTTAGCAGGGGACGACAAAGCTGAGGAATCGTATTGGGTTGCGCCTCAAAGAGGGCTCGCAACGCCTTGAGCGCGTTAGCTTGTTCAGGGGAGTCCGTGGGGCATGAAAGCGCGTAAGTGAGTGCGGATACTGGGTCCAAGGCCTGCGACATCGTTCCCTTTCCTTCGTTGTGTTGCCCTCAGCGTGCAGGACACTCAAAAGAGTGTGGCCCTTCCTGTTTGGCTGAAACAGTGGCGGTGTTGTGCTCACGTGACACAACCGTTGAGACGATGGTGAGCTCCCTTTTTCTGTATGAGCATGCATTTTTACTCCAGGATTAACACTCGTTTGCCAGTCGCAATCCCAGGGAATCCAAACGCTTCTTGAGGCGGAGAAGGAAGCTGCAAAAGTTGTTCAGGAGGCGCGTCAATGTAAAGTTTCTGGCTATCGCACTCTTGCCGCAGCTTCAAGTGCCAACATCGCTGTTTCTAGATCGTGTACAACGCTTAAAGGATGCGAGATCAGAGGCGCAGAAGGAGATTGAGGAATACCGGAGGTCAAAAGATGCTGAATTCGCCAAGATCGAGGAGAAGGTGTGTGCACTCCTAAATAGAGCATCGCTCATTCCCGCCATGCTATATACACGGTATCGTTTTTCTAACAATGACCACTGATTATGGAACCGTTCTTTCTAGACTCGTGGGTCAACCCAAGAAGCCCAGACGCTTGTCGACCGCGATACGGAGACCAGACTGGTCGGAGTGACGGAGGCATTCAACAAAAACAAGGACGCTGTTGTGAAGAAACTACTCGATCGTGTCGTTCTTGTCGAGCCTAAACTCCACCGTAATCTCTCCAAGCAAGAGGCATGAAGCTAGTTCAGTTCTTTCCCTGATGACATGCCTTGCTACATGGACGCGTTCCACAAACTACTGTATTAGACCTCTCCTTAACTTCCATCATGCTATTCTGATCATGACAATCAAACGCTCGACGACGGAATATTCGCTTGGCTGAATGCCCACGAGGGTCATGAGTTGAAAATGCTAGCATTCGGGTGTATACCATACAGATGTGGAAGGAAACAGCTAGCTATATATGCGAGCATAGGTGAGGCATAGGACATGCGATATAAACTGCTGGAAGGAGACCCCAAGCGAGCGATGAAAAAAGTGAACAGCAATGCCGTCTTTTACTTGAGCGGGATGCTAACAGACAGTAATTTCAGTCATGCGATTGGAGAACAGCAACCAAAAGGACGACGTACAATCGCGACGAGTGAGTGGCACCAATACCGGGACGACCGTGCTTGACGGGCTTGTATGAGATCGAGAACTCGGCGAGGTAGTGCCCAGTCATCTCAGGCTTAATCTCCACAGAGTTGAAGACCTATCATGAAGAGCGGATCGGTGAGGCTCTAGTGATGATTTAGAAGGGCACAAATCGAGGTTCACCTTGCCGTTGTAGATGCCGACGACGCTCCCAATCATCTCGGGAACGATGATCATGTCTCGCAGATGGGTCTTCACAACAGCAGGCTTCTCATTTGGTGGGGCCTCCTTCTTAGCCTTGCGGAGCTTCTTGATCAAGCCCATGGGACGGCGCTTGAGACCACGCTGGAACCGTCTGCGAGCACGAGCATGGACGAGGCCGACGAACTAGAAGCAGTAGGGGCAGCAGAGAAAGTGGCGATGGGTTCAATCACAAAAGCAGACATCATCGAGTATCCTGATACGCACGTCCTCGTTGTCCATGTCTAGGAGCTTGTCGAGCTCAATACCGCGGTACGAAAAGGTACGGAAAGTCCTCTTCTTCTTGAGCTCGGCAGCCTCATTGGGGTCAGTGATGATATCGGCGGACTAAACAAAGAAGAGGGTCATAAACCACAACATCACTGTGAGCAAATGACGGATTCCGCGACAGAGATTTGGTTCTCGATGTAGGAGATAATGGCAAAGCTCACCATGGCGGGCGATGGACTGGTGGTAAGTTGGTGGTGCACGTGACACTCGTGAAGACTCTCTAACCAAGCGCCGTGACAAGAACTGGCAGAACGAGGAATAGAATTAACGTGACAGTGTGACGCTCCTAGTTCATCCGTTTCATCCACCTCCCTTTCGGTCCAGCTCGCCAGTCTCCCTTGTGGTTAAATGTGCGTCGGCAGCGTCGAGTCAGACGCTTTTGTTCCGAAAACTTATAAAAGGCATTCCATCCTATACTCTAGTGATTTGCGACTACCGTAACCCCCAAAATCTACCAAAGTACGTTGGCATTACGCTTCAACCGATCTTCAAAGTGCTTACAGAATTTCCAACCCCTCCAGATGAAGTACATCGCTGCCTACCTTCTCCTTCAGCTCGGTGGCAAGGCCTCCCCCTCTGCCGCTGATATCACCAAGCTTCTCGGCACCGTCGGTATTGATGCTGACTCTGACCGCCTCGGCAAGCTCATGAGCGAGCTCGAGGGCAAGTCTATCGACGAGCTCATTGCTGAGGGTTCCACCAAGCTCTCTTCCGTGAGTCATCTATTCTGTATCAGGGTCATCCTCCCCCGATGACTGGTATCGGTCCCGAACTGCTCTGACTCTTGTCCCTCCCCGTGCCGCGCCTCATTCCTTGGATGACTCGCATTAGGTTCCTTCCGGCGGTGGTGGTGGTGGTGCTCCCGCTGCTGGCGCTGCCGCTCCTGCTGCTGGTGGCGCTGCCCCTGCCGAGGAGAAGAAGGAGGAGAAGAAGGTGGAAGAGAAGGTCCGTCACTCATTCATTAGTACCTCACCCCTAGGACTGCGCCAGCTAACAAGGCGATATAATTCTTTAGGAGGAGTCCGACGACGACATGGGCTTCGGTCTGTTCGACTAAGCATATTCGTGCTTTCTTACTATCCCACTTGTTCATTATGCTGTGTAGTCGATTCATCGAATATTGTAATGCATCTCTCTGCAAGCATGAAGCTAACCTCAATATTCTCCGGCGTGCTGATCCTATGGCCCCTGTAATCATTTGGGTTGTCAGGATCGTTCGTGTGACCAGTCTGAGCTTGTCACGATTGAGTTTGTCCCAAAGCACTGCCTTTTGCCCCATGTTGATATCATGCGCTTGCCTTACGATGTATACATCTTATTGGCCGAGTATCTTGATCCTCCAACCTTGGTTCTATTGAGCTCGGTGGGTTAGCCTTTAGTGGTTGGTAAGATACCTTGCTCGACTCGTGCCTAACAGCCTCGATCAGCTTTGTAGGTCACTCCACACGGGCATCAATGAAAATCGACAACTTTGGTACCAGCTTGTCCTGCAACACCAAATATCTAATGGGATCATACCTAATTTATCGCCTCCTTTGAGCACACTGTCGATTGAGGATTTGCGCCGCTACGCCACTCGTCCCTTCAGATTCCATGGGCTATTCAACATCAAGTCGGACGGCGTCAGCATTATCCCTGAGCTTTCAGCTACTTCTGCCCGCAATGTGCGCTTCTCTTTTGAGGTGGAATCCTCGGATTGGCCTCCTGAGGACAGCATGTTTCTCTGTCTCCCTGGTGGCCGATATGTGCTGGGCTGTGCTCTTGTGAACGAAAGGATTCGCGTCGGCTGTTGGGATCTAGAGCAGCAGCAAGAGTCTCTAGGCACCGCGACTGAGGGGTCTGAGGTATCGCTGAGCCCAATAGCAACTGCAGACTCACGAGATAGGGCAACCTCACGGTCCGGACCGGATCTGCTTGCTCAGGTCCATGCGAAGGATGGAGTTGTTCTTGTAATGCTTCGGTATACTCGTCCAGCTGTAACGTGCGTAATTCTGCAATTGATATTTGCCTGCCACATTCTTACGAAACTCAAAGTGCCCCGGGCTGTGAAATCTATTATTTCAAGCCCTCCGGCTCATCACCAGCAACCCTGACGTTCCAAGCGGCTTTCCCGACATACAGTGAGCAAAGGAGCCTCAACTTTGTGTCATTCCAAGGCGACATTGTCTTCCTTCGTAATTATGGAACTGTCTGCTTGTGGAACTGGCGAGAGAATAAACGCGCCACCTTCAATGTTGCCCTGTTCAATGATCAAGGCTCAATCGAACAGGTTAGCCTTTTCACTACCCTGTCTCTCGCGCAATGGTTGCTCCGAGGTAGCCGCTGAATCCCCTTAGACCCAGCCAGTCATTCATGGCAACAAGATGCTGTTCCATCACTTCAAAATTTTCTCCCCCAAGGCATCCCTGATCATAATAGACATTCCCGAGCTTCAGCCATGTACCGACACACTGCCTTTGACGCAGCCAAGAATCCGGCGCCAGCTAGATTACGGGCTAGCTGACCTCGAGTCAATTAGTCCCCGCAGCAGATGGCGCATTGATGATTGGATTGTTCCACTACGATCAACTGATGGGTCGAGAGACATCAGCACCAAAGCATATTGGCAGCCTGGTGAGAGACATCACCGGCTCCTCGAAATGAGAACAAACCCCTCGGGCAAGTTTTCACTTCACGTTCACCAGCCTTTACGGAGGGAGACGATTGGGAATTGGACAAACCAGTCGGGGCATTTTCATCTGTATGGTCGTCGACTCACGACGAATGGACAGTGCATTTGGAAAACTCAGGCTGTTCGTCAGCTTTGGGCCACGGCGAAGTCATCTATGCAGGGCGCCTCATCAGCACGAGGGATGACTCGTCAACGGAGGTTTTCCCAATCCGATTTTCCATTCCATTTGACTCATTCTCAACAAATTCACGAGGGCCCACGATCAAGAGTATCTGTCCTATCTCAGGAACGATTTTCGGAGTGGCAGCAGATGACCCTGAACTAGCCCTGATCGCGAAGTGGGATTGATAAAGATCAAATACACAAACAGCACCTGGAAGGTCGATATGAAAGCATATGACTTCCAATATGTAGTACGCAACCAAATGTACGTTTTTGGAGCAGCGTAGAATAACTACTTCTTCGGGGCCTTGACGTCGAGATCCTCAGTCACTGGGATCAGAAGTCAGTATCGTAACCAACATCAAAAGAGGTGGCACACACCATTCAGAAGCAAGCTCGCCGAGTCGAGCATCACCCGATTCCCGCTGGTTGCCAGCTGCGTCGCAATATCCCTTGCAGCTTCCAGCTTCCGCAGCTGAAGGAAACCCTTGTTCCCGCGAACGGCCTCACCAATAAGTTGTGCAGACTCGGCTTCACCTTGAGCCCGAACAATAATGGACTAGATTGAAGCTAATAAGCATGGTATGTTGGTTGAGATGATGAGTATTTGCGCACCTGCTTTTCTTGTATCGCTTGGTCAACCAGGAATGCAGCGCGGAAGGCCGTTTGTTGAGCAATCTATTACAGGAGGAAATCAATCTAGCAGTTCTCTGGGTGATATATAGATAGTACGAACCTGCTTTGCCTCGACTGCATGGGTAAACTCGGGGGAGAACGCAACATGGGTGATAGACACATCATCCATGACGAGGTTGAACCTCTTTGCACGCTCCATAAGATTGTCACGCACAAGTCGAGAGACCTAATTGTATAGAAGCGGGAGAAGATGAGAAGGCGTAGAGCTCATTGACCAGTAGGAAAGCTTACCATTTCACGCTGTGTAATCAGCTGGCTGGCATTGAACTGGGCAACGACACTCTTGAGCACTTCATTCACAATTGATGGTAGTACTCTCTCGTCGTAGTCTAGACCAAGTTCGCGGAAGATGACGGGGAGTCTCTTGACGTCAGGGCGAGAAAGGACACGGCAGGTGATGTTGACCATTTGGAGATCTAGCGAACAGCATTTGGAATGAGTTCCGAAGATCAGAAATTTGTAATTGCCACGAACCTTTTGTGCCAGTCAAGCTTGCAATATTTCGCGGCTTGGCTCGCACATCAAAATCAATGGCTTTCTCAAACCAAGGGACCTATGCGAGAGAATCCACGTTGAGATGTTGCCGAAAGTTAATCAAGGCTAGTTAAAGCGTACGAGTAAATGGGTCCCTTCGCCGTAAATCTCATTGGAGATACCATTTAACCTGTCCAAGACGGTGAGCTCGAAGCAATATTTGTTCACGTTGGAGGCCTTATGCATACCTGGTGTATTTGATTACTCGGTGACCACCATCAACTACCAAAGCAAAAGTCTGGTTGGTTGGGGTATTCTCATAACAAGCATTCGTACACTTACCGTTGAAGAGTGCGCTATTCAGCAGGAGACCGCCTCCGATGACCGTGAGCAGACCAGCTCCGCCTAACAAACTGGGCCCTGCACCACCAGAACCGCGACCACCTCGCCCACCATTATTTGCAGTCTGCTGAAGTTGCCTTGCAAAGCGCTGGAAAGCTTCACGACCTGACATTGCGCTGCCGTTGAGACAAGTGTCAAGGATGCGCGTCAGTGACCGTGACAAAACAAATCCACGGCACGGCTTCGGCGCTTAGACCTTGGGCGTTGGTGGCGCATATCCCTATTTCACGACTTGCTCTAATAAACCACCTGTACGAATGGAGACTCCAGCCGACCCTAAAGCTGCGTACGAGGTGGCACGGAAGGATTTGATTGCCGCGTTGACTAAGAAGCGTGCTGTAGACAAGTCACTTGTAAGTCTCCGTATATCTCGCTCCTATTGCTCAATCTAAGTTATGCTGCTCTCTCCTCCAATATGAACTAGGCGTCTCTTGAGCAAAACCTCTATGCGTTTGAGCAGAGTTATCTCCAAGAAACTTCATCGTCCGGCGGGAACATCATCACTGGGTTTGAGGCGTACCTCAAACCTTCCGCCGCAAACAAGAAGAAGGGCCATGACTTTCTCGAGAGCGATCGCATATTCTCAAACTCGAGTATGACTACACAACGAGTGAGCATGCTACTAGCCACTATCCCCCAAGTCCCCTTAGCTAACCTCATCCCCTAGTCACAAGAAATGCAGACTGGTCCACCCACCCCACCACCTGGAGACTATCCCAACCTGCCTCAACAAGTGACCCTTCAACCTCAGGCCGGCGCTGGACGTGATGATGCTAGTGTCTCGACTCGACGAAACACCAAACGTTCGAGACGAGAACGAGAAGGCACCAAGGGTACCAGCGATGGAGAGGAGAGTGTTGTTACAACGTCTCGCCGAACACAAAAACGTGTTAGGGTCGAGTAGATTCTGCTGGGATTTTCTCCCTCCATAACGCTATCCACTATAATATCGTGAGTCTCGTCCTCCCTTTTCATCCTGTTCCCTTTTTACTCAAATTCTCGCTTTCCCCTCGAAGACTTATATACCAATGTATAACAATGTCCATTTTACGTGTAATATTAATGGCGTATGAAGTCTCTGGTCCTGTCATGGCCCAGAATATGGAGCACTTTCCCCTTCACCTAATCAACCCTGGCACCCAGGCTTGACTGGACTCCGTCTTCATTGCACCCCTTCCCATTGACGGCAGCCTCTTTCCCATCAGCGATGTTGAATCACTCCCTACTACTGATGTTTCCGGACCTTGGTTTCTTCGAGACTGTGGTCCTCAATTTGTCCGTGTTGACATCGATCGCGCTTCTGTCCTGCACGTTCGTACTTGCCACCTTCCTGACCAACAAGATCAAGATCAGAAGACCTAAGCAGGCTCACTATCTCTGAGACTTGTGCGAGGGACTTCTACCAATAATAAATAGTACCATGCACTCACCCTACGAAGATGCTCTTCTTAGATCTTGTCACCTACTACCTCTCCTATCTTGCGAGCCACCTCCAAATGCCTTCGGACACTGAAAAGGGGCCGGCTTTACCTCGGGACCCCTCGATTCATTTTGATTATCAGGTGAATGACTTTCTCCTGGGCTCGGTTGCGCTCATGGCCGATCAATGGTTGTTGGCGCCCGTACAGGTTCTTCCAGACTTCTTCATCCACACCGATCCCAACGCGACCGAAGCTGATATCGGGCCTGCCCCGGCCCGTTTCGGGCTCTTGGATTCTACTGCTGAACGCTGGAGCAACCTCGACGCCAGATTGGATCAGTTGGCGAAAGAGGAGCCTAAGGCTAAATTCAAGGTCATCTGGGCCGGAAGACATGGTCAGGTGAATAACCAGGTCCTCAAAACGATTTTGATATTATATGAACGCTCAATGGGCTCCTTTGGCCCCATCCAGGGATGGCACAATCTAGCAGAAGCCAAGTATGGCACCAAGGTATTCGACCATTCTTTGCGGATTCTCCAAAGATCCCTAATTTCATGACGATCATAACCTATAGGCCTGGGATGAGTGGGTCCCTCCAAAATTTATCATTATGTCTATTCACTAAAAATATCGTTCTTACTATGAAAAGCTATTGGGCGATGCTTGTCAGTACCTTGTATCTCATGCTGCCTGACGATCACCACAATGCTTTTTATCATTAGAACGGAGATGGAGAGATCGTTTGGGGACGTAAGTTTGGTTAATTTCGTCTGGGCATTGGGACCATTGCGTTTGACACCTCGATGCAGCTGACCCCAAGCTGACACCACTTGGGGAGGACCAGGCACGAGTAAGTTTTCTTATAATCTACTCGGAAGATCTCTTAGCTGAAATTTATTCCATAGCTTGCACATGATGTCTGGGAGGCTGAACTATCTCTCTCAGTTCCTGTTCCTCTACCATCGACGCTCTACAGCTCACCCTTTACTCGTGCACTGAGCACCGCCCAGATCACGTTTACATCGATCCCTACGCTCCTTACGCACTCCCAGCTGCCGCCGATACTTGTGGTAGAGAATATTCGTGAAGTGAACGGGGAGCACACGTGTGATAAACGAGACACACGTTCTTACATTGAGGAGACCTTTGTTGACCGGAAGAATCAACCAGAAGGAGGTCCCGTTTTCAATATTGAGGACGGGTTCACCGAGGATGATGAACTGTGGACACCAGAGCGAGAACCTGACCCCCATGTTTTGGTGCGAGCTATAGATGTCCTCGATCGCATATTCGAGTACGACACATCAAGATGTTAGTAACTCAGCAAATTACCACCATTTTATTGACCATTAACCGTCTCTCGTTGAAAACAGACACTTCCATCACATCTCATTCTGGATGGATCACTCAATTGCTCGTGGCGACGAAACACAGACGATATAACCTTCCAACCGGCGGTATGTAACGCCCTGCGCTCATTTTTCAGTCCCTTGTCGGCTTATCTATCCCTTCAAACCTCCCTCTTCAGGCGTAATTCCCCTCGTCATCAAAGCCACACCAAAGTGACGAGTAGTCGATGAGAAGGCGCCAATGCTGCGCCATTGTTGCCTAGATAACTCGCCATGATCTCGCGGCGCGCCCACGAGCTATTACTATTCACCGACTATAAAATACAAATTTAGGATTATCTCAGACGGTGGTGTCCGATTTGGACCATCTGTGTGTAAATTGACAGAACATTGGTATCAACAACTACAAATAGGAGTCATTGTCATTGGAACCATCACCTACGTCCGAAATACCCTCTCTCTTAGAGAAGTATCCTAAATTTCGCCTAATGCAGCTCCCAGATGATCTCTACCCACTTTTGACGGATTTTCTTGATGTCAAAACTCTGGTGGTACTGAGCATGGTGTGCCATACCCAAAACCAATCGTCATGGCACCAGCTCTCTCATTTCCATGATGTCTTAATCCTACTTGACTCAGAGCTCCAAACACCTGTGGGAGCTCCTCCAATCTTCCAAGTATCCCTGGACAAGTTGTATTAATCGCGCAATAGAGGCAAAGCTCCTCGTCCCTGGCTCCCTTCCAGACTTGGGTACACTTTCTGCATCTGAGCTTTGCCAAATAGCCACGCGTGAGGCACATCTGGAACACTCTTTGACCCATACCACACCCGGGAAAGACGTAGCTCTTCTCGATATTCCCGAACAAAATATCGGAGAAGTCACATTCCTATTTACTCCTGCCGTGGATGAGGATAGGTCCCGGAGCACTCAAGAATTTATGCTCCTTCCTGGTGGCCGTTATGTTATAGGTATCGCCTCGACCTGGAATGATGGCACATACCTTGCACTTTGGGACCTTAGTTCCTCCAGGGAGCTCCAACCAACCTCACACATGGACGAATCAGCACTTGAACTACCTCCCATGGCCGTAAAGCACTTCGATGCTGAGCCGGTCCACACTCCGTCTACGAATTTTCTTCAGGCTCAATGGGATGAAGTTGAACGTAGAGTGACCATCATGGTGCACAGTTCTCTCGCTCCAGAGTAAGCAATTATTTTCAGCACTCCGCTTACACTCCTTGATCGCTTCTTCCCTGGATATATATAAAGTCAGTATGAGTGTGTTATATATCAGATCGCTCCCCAAGAATTCCAACCCACATTCTCTCAACGAGCAAGCCGTGTTACTTTCACAGAAAGCGCCTTTTCCCTTTTTCTGGGAGGTGATATAGTGTCCATGTCTACTCGGGATGATCTGATCCTATGGAACTGGAGGGAGAATACGTGCGGCAGACTACGAAAACCCACAATATGGCCGGAGTCTGATCAACTCCGGGGGGTGAGTCAATCTTCTGATACGATTTGAAGGAGGTCTAACTGAAGTGTCTCAGCAATGTATACCTGCAGGGAATACTCTCCTTCATACTGCGTACGGCGAAGACGCTCACCTTGTGGTGGTGTCTCTACCAGAGCTTCCTCCCGTTGCTGAGAATTCACCGACGGAAATATTACCTCAAAGGGTTGGAAGCATTAAGAACGCGTTTTGTACCAAACCCCGGTATGACTACTCTCGGTTGTTTTGCTCTGACCCCTGGATCCCCCATTCTCCCAGTCGATCAATGCAGTGGCTGTGGACGAGTAGCTCTATGCAGTTCCATGTCGTCATCACCTCCCCTCTCACTAGCCCTAACAACCCCTCAACACCCTCACACGCTTCAAATGACACTGTTTATGAGCATGAGTTGCTGGTAGCCAAACGCGCTATCACGTTATTCCCCGACGCTGAAGACAGCATATCAATAGACCGTGGGCGGTGGCCAGTTGGAGACTGGACAATGCACTTCCAGCGTTCCTGGGGGGCGCCAGCCTCTGAGCTTTCTGGCCATCTCATCTTAACCTCCCGAACGCCAGCGACCCCTCAGTACAACGACCAACCGTTTATCAGTGTTGTCCCTACCCAAGAGGGGAGTCCCATTAAGAGGACGCCGAGGACATTTGGAGCTGGCCGTGACCCACACACCCGTAGATTTCGAATCTCGCTTCCCATAGAAGGTCGTCATTGGAAGGTAGTTGGTGTATGTCCCATATCCGGGACCTTTTTGTTAGTTAATGGCCTGTCTAGAGTTTTTCTCGGGCATTTTGACTAGCTCCTTATGTGCTCGGACCAATTATGCGGGACCTGTGAAGGAGTTGACCTATAGTTCCTCTTTATCCGCATATATTGTCAATATTGAAGTATTCTGGACTTTATGAAGGTATCGAGAGAGCCAGAGCCGGAGCCAATCAGAGGCCCGGGAACAAAACCACGTTATCTGGTGTTGGTGACATCCGCAAAATCACACTGTACCACCAATCAGAAATCCACTTCCTTGACGAAATCCGCCTCAAGATTAACGGATGCTACTCCCCGATGATCTTTACCTGCTCTTGGCAGATTTTCTCGATGTCAAGACGTTAGTGCTGTTGAGTATGGTGTGCAACAATTCGAACGAGCTGTTCCAGGGCCATTATCTCATCTATGTAGCGCATGGTTGGGCCATTTTGCCCCTATCTGATATAGAGTTCCAAGCATCTCTGGGAGCTGTTTCAGCTCTCCAAGTATACTTGGATAACCTGCATCAATCACACGATGGAAGCAAAGCTGATCGTGCCTGGCTCTTTTCCAACCGCGGGCACCATTTCTGCTGCTGAACTCCGCCAAATAGCCACACGTGAGGCACGTTTGGAACATGTATTGACCTCCTCAGCACTCGAGAATGATATATCATATCTCAACATTCCTGAGGAAAGCGTCCAAGAATTCGTACTCCTTTTTGCCCCCGCCGTCGATTTGGATATTTCCCAGTGCACTACAGAATTTATGCTTCTTCCTGGGGGCCGCTATGCCATAGGTCTGGCAGTCACCATAGACGATAGCGCATATCTCGCACTTTGGGATGTCCTCTCATCTGAGAAGCGGCAGCTGACCTCGTATATGGAAGAAAATGTGCTTGGGTTGGCCCCAGCTGCTGTAACGCTCCTGTCAGTCGATTTTCCTCACACCCCTTCGACGAATGTTTTCCAGGCCCAATGGGACGAGTTAGAACACCAAGTTACAATCATGGTGTTTTGTTCACGTAGTGCAGGGCAAGTTGGCATCCTTTTTACGTATCATTGCGCCTGCTGATAAGGTCCTCCGTTGGTTGGGCCAACTCGGTAGAGAGTATGGCTGCGTAATATTCCGAATTGCTCCTCAGCAAATTCACCCCACATTCTCTCAACAAGCCGCCTGGTTCACCTCTGCATACACCATCTGGTCCCTTTGCCTAGAGGGTGATACAGTCTCGATGACCACTTGGGAGCACTTGATCTTGTGGGACTGGAGAGAAAATAAATTCGGCCGATTGAGTAAATCTACAGTTCGGCCAGAATCCCATGAGCTCCGCGGCGTGAGTGGATATCTTCCTCCTAGATGATTTTCAAGGGCCCTTAGCAAACGTCTCCTAGAGATCTACGGCTATGGGGCATACGTTCCTTCACACAGCATATGGGGAAGACGCACATCTTGTAGTCACATGTCTTCCCGCTCTTTCACCCCTCAATGATAATGAGGTGTTGGAAATATTGCCCTTGAGAATTGGCAGTATTATACGCCCGGATTGCACTAAAACTGGGCGTGATGACTCTCGATTGGTTCGCTCCGACAGCTGGATCCCTCACTCCTCTCGTCGCCCAATGCGGTGGTTGTGGATGAGTAGCTTTCTCGAATACCACGTCTTCATCACCAACCTCTCCAACTCCGAACCTTCCCTACACGCATCAGCCTTCGAGCGCGAGTTTCTGGTGGCAGAAAGCCCTGTCACGCTCTCCAGTGAGGCAGAAGCCAGCATCTCGATCCATAATCCTCCATGGCAAATCGGAGAATGCATGGTATATTTCCAGGATTCGCTCCGTCGCCAGGATGTCACTCTTTCTGGTTATCTTATTTCGGCCCCGATAGCACCAACGGAAAAATCCAGGGCTCGAGGCCAATCATTTGTTAATGTCATCCCTACCCAAGGGGGAACTCGCGTCAACAGCATGCCGAGCATATTTGGTACTACCAGCAAACCTCGCGCCCAGAGGTTCCAGATAAGATTTCCGACACAAGAGCGCCGGTGGGGTATGATGCGCGTCGTTGGGGTGTGTCCAACTTCCGGGACTTTCTTGGCAGTCCACAGCGGGTCCAGGGCACTGCTAGCGCGCTTTGAATAAACGACTTTTTCGGTAGTCTTGATTTGGCATCGCTTGTCAGGTATTGAGGTCAGTGAACTTTCGACTGTTGACTTTCGAGTTCTATAGCGGTCATAGCTTGGGGACGCTGATTTGGTCCCTACTGTAGGTGATACATTTTATTTGGATTTCTGTATGGAAACGTTCCAGTATTGCTAAATGCAAATACCATACATTGGTCGGAGATGAAGGTGAAACAATGACGATAATAGAAAGAAAAGTGAGCGTGTTGTTTGACACGGGGCAGAGGGTCTGGGCCGAATAAGAAGATGTAGTGGGAGTGAGAATATGTTAATGGAAGGAAGCAGGTTGCGGACAAAAGGATGGTTGGTGGGAAAATATTGAAACAATGGGATCATGCTCGTTGAGAAACAGGGCACTGGGTATGCAGTGCTTTCGGAGCGCTGCTGAAAAAGGGGACAGGACAAGCGGCGAGTCAGTTGATCAAACTTAGACTTTCGCCGCGGTAATCACGCCACTTGGAGGGCACAAGTGATACACTGCACAGGTTTACGTTCTGCTATTGACGATTTTCATCCCGCAAGAGCGCGAGTTCCTCTTCCTTTTGCTTCCTGGCACGTTGATCGGCATATCCTTCATAATACGGATCCGTGTCGATCAAGTCCCTAGTATAAGAATGTCCAACAGCACTACCAGCGGAGGGTGTCACAGGAGAGAACGTTGCCGAACTCGGCGAAGAGGATCTTGAGTGCGATCCGGTGCTAGGGATCGCCGTCGCGTCGTCATCACGATACCTATTATGCTCTTCGACTATACTCACAAGTCGTGCGCGTTTCGAATTCGCCGCACCGGAGCTAGCGCTGGGCGATGGCGGAGGGCTGTTATTACTCCTGGTCGGGGAGCGCAATGGAGACATAGGCCTACCGCCCGCACTGAACGCCAACGCGAACGGGAAGCTGAACTTGTTCTGCTCCTGTTCTTGCGCGACGTTGGAAAGTGAGGGCGAGTGGAGAGGGAGAAGGGTAGCAAGCGAGTAGGGCTGGTTGGGGGAGCGTAGGAAGAATGGTCGACGAGGAGGCGAAGAAACATTCGTATTGATGCGGAGGCTATCTTGCAGCTCCATCTTTTCGCGTTCTCCGGCATCGATATCCTCTTCCGGAGTCGTCATGCGCGATCCCACAGTTGTGGTGGTAGGATTGGCAGAAGGAGCGGGAGCAGCACGTGAGCCTTGCACCGCCGTGTAGTATAACGCGCCAAGTGTGATAACTGTAATGCTCCCTGCTCTGCGACCTGTGACGACCTCTCCAAAGAGCCAGACACCAAGCAGAGTTTGTAGCACGCTACGGGCGGCAGAGCTCACCATGTGGCTGACCGGTGAGGTTACCTTGATGCTGAGAAGCCCCGCAAGCCCGAGGAGGAAGCCAAAGAAACCAGTGACGAGTGAGCCGATGAGGAAGGTGGTCCGCTCAACCGACGCGTCGTACTCATACATGGGCGGGGGCATTTGTGGAGTAGTATGTTTTCCGAGGACGATCTTGTTCATGAAGATGGTAAATTCACCGTTAAGCATGATGCATGGGAGCTTGTTAAGGAAAGGGTTCCGCGGCTAATGAGCACTACATCAAAGAACGTTGGAAAGGCAAGACGTACCAAAAATGCCGCGCTCAGGAAGTTGGTCCAATAAGTCAGCTTCAGCACGCTCCCATCGACCACCTTCACGGCGCCTTTGACCATGACTGCATGCACGGCCGTCATGAGCGCACTGAGCGTCCCGTACACAAGCGCATAGACCTTGTCTTGGTCCATGCTCATGGCACCCTCCAGCTCGAGGATGTTTGCCACATGCATACCTACGCCCTTCAGCCAGCCCGCTCGAGTCTCCACGACGCCTGAGCTCGCAATCACCCCGCCTGATGCAGGGAGGTCGGAAGACTTGAAGAACGACTTGGGAGAGATGCCAATGAAGAATCCTGCGGTAACGAGTGCGGCAGCACGCAAGACGGGGGCACGTGGAGTGAGACGCGAGTGGAGGGCCGTGATTAAGATAGTGCAGGGGAGCAGAAGACCGCGAGCGATTTGAAAGAAGGAGGCGTCGACGTTGCGCAGGCAGAGCGTATTAAAAACTAAATCCAAAAGTACAGTAGAGCAATGTCAGCATTCCAAGACGAAGGGAAGCAAGCGAAAAGGCGAATGGAAAAGCGATCCATGGCAGGCAAGCTGTTATCTCCCCTCCACTCAAATAGCACTGGGATGACTGGACTCACCCAAGGCAACGATGCCAATGCTTACGACGGGCAGGAGCTTATAGGCGGTCTCCGCGGTGATTTCGGGGATAGCGACCTTGGATTTCCAAGAGTTCCCGCTGGGCACTACCCAGGCGAGGAGGTGTAAGAGAATGACTGCAATGACGAGTTGGATGAACTAGAACGTAACGATGTTAATTCAGAACACCATACGGTTGCCGCATCACAGCAGCCACTCACGAGGAAAGTAAAGGGCAACTCGGGGGTAGAGTTTAGGACGGCCTTATTTACGAAAACCATCTACAACACGAGTGTAGTGGGAGGCAGTTAGGGCGACAGTGGAATGAGCAGTTACAGAATTCGATTTGGGAACATACCACTAAAGCGGAGATCATGTAGAAAAGGACGACGCTGGCGACCTTGAAACGGGAAGGAGGGCGCTCCTCCGCATAGATGCGAGCAGGGGCAGGCATGGCTTGAATGATTGATGGTGGATGAGGTGAAGTTAATGAGAGAGGGGATTGAGATTCTAGGGCCAGCTAGAGTGAGGAGGATTTAAGAGCTAAAGGGAAGGCCAAGGTACGCCAAAGAGCAAACAACCATGAAGAGTGGGAACGGTGCGGTCTTGTGAGCGTAAGACCGACGTGCGGAACGAGAAATTGAGGGGTCCACGGCAAACGTGGGGCGCGGCCTTACGGAAGAAGGGACCGAATTCTAGCGAGACCTCAAGTGTTACTCCAGGAAGGTTACTTTATCTTGTCGTATTCTTCACAAAGCTCTCGCTATCAAGTGACTAGAAGCTCTATATCCCAACGGAGACTCTACAGCTAGGATGCAAAATTGAGCGTCCGTGTATGTCTACACGTGACTTCTTGGTTCTTTCTGACATGAAATGACTTTCGGAGTTTGCGACAAGCACTGAGTTGACCGCCTTTTTTTCGAAAACAGGCAGAGGCGGGTGACATTCCAAGCCCGAGGTCACATTATGTCACAACACATCTTCCTTGATCCCGCCCAAGTGGATTCTCGATGCTACGCCCAAGATTCAATATCATTCTCCCGCACAATTGACAGTACGGCATTATAGGTCATCTGCTGTCTCTCTTCCCCCGATCGTTCCTCGGCGTGTGTCTATCGAAGAGGAAAAAAGGCTCATGCATTGCGCCTCAAACCTAGGCCTCCTCAGAAGCCCCGAACAAGTTGGCCGCAATCAGCTTCCGTGAGTTCTCAACATCGCACCACTTCCTTCGTACCCCATGAGCATATTTACTACCTTTGTAATCAGTGCCGATACTTATTTTCAACCGCTAAGGCACATCACGTGTAGCTTAATTGTGTCCCTCTCTGTAAGCCAAACTGCCAGAGCGATCGTCATGAACCGCACATCTAGCCTACAATCATCGTATCTCCAGGCTCGTCTTGGTTGTCTCCGCTACTGGCCTCCTCTTCGCGTTCCTGAACAATATCGGAGATCGCATACTCAGGAGTGACGTTGCATATGCTCGACTCGAAATCCACCATTTTCGAGGCTCTATCTGCCCTCCTCGTCCTCAAGTCACAATCACACAGCAATCGGGATTGAGAAACCTTCGACGACTATAAGCTTCGATATCAAATCGCAAAACATTTTCCCCAGCTAACTAACCTATCCGGAGGTTCCTTTTGCAGTATAGCACTCCATCATTGTTCCGCGAGATATACATGTGCCAATGACCATGATGCCTGTTTGTATGGATTGTGTTTCGTTTTTGTCAGGGACACACAAGGCAGCCTCACAACCAGATTTCGCCACGCCCTTGGCAAGCGTGTTGTCCCTTCTTGCCAATATGCAATGAAAATAAGCTCTGGGCTCGTATCTGTCTCACGTAGCCGCATTCTTCTACAATCAGATCTGCAAAAGAACGCTTGCCGCGTTAGCACTTCTAACATTACTCGGAGCTGGTTGTATACAAAAACCAGTAAGTAAACGGCCCGCCCACTGACCGACGAGTCTCCGCCAAGATTTCGGTGCTTCTATTCTAACGAGGCTTCTCTTTTCTGCATACGTAAGGCTCTTATGCCGAGAATAGCCGGAGACTCGAGCGGAAGTTCCGAATTGGGGCCTGCGGACTTGTCGAGATGACACGTTGTTCCACGAGTTCCGTCTCCCAACCATTGGCGGGTATCAAGGCACATGTTATCTCGCCTGCGGTGAGCAAGGGGTCCAGGGCTCCAAGCCCCTTAGCGGCATGACGGTCGCTGAGGCTGGAGCTGGTTCATGATAATCTCATTGACTCCCTTGCATAGCGCAGGGATGGTTTGGCAGCAAGGGTGTCATCTTTGGGCTAATTTGGAAAGTATAATACAGCGACACCAGCCTCAAAACGGCTTGATACCTCCGGACGTTCGGTCGTTTGCATGTGTATGCACACACTAAGAGCAACTGGGAACCAGCCACAATCTATTGCGCTAAGCCGCGACACCAACTGAATATGGCCCAACGGGTGATCGAATCAACAAAGCCAATTGCATCTTGGAATTTGAATCCGTCGTGAGCCGCCAGGGCGGCTTGTGTGCTCCTCCTTCGGCTTTCTCCCACTTGTTTTTGCGCGCACTCTCCTTAAGAAAAAAGTCTAACCCATTCGTTCCTTGCTTGTTATATAGCTCTTTTTCGTTTCATTCTCTCTTTTTTCGCTCTCTACCAATCTTTTCTGTCTCTGGTCTCTTGATCATCCGGGCATGTCACCAACACCACCTTCAAACGAACACAACCACTATCCACCCCACCATGACCTTGATACTCCTGCGAAGAGACAGGGCCCTACCAGCCCCATCGAGCAAGACAGGTCCAATGGCACAAACGACATAGCACTTCCTCAACTTCCTCGTCTCCAGCGGTCACTCAGCCCAAACGAGTTGTATGTCCGCTCTCTGTTAACATAGCGCGCTGTTGATTTCTGTCTACAACGCCCTTCATACCGTGTAGGTCCTATTACCTCCCTAGCCGCGCTTATGGTGCCAACGATATGTGTGGTACGTTCTACGCTGATTCTCGAACGGAACGACGTTCTGACTCTTGTTGAATGTCGTCATCGTCTATGTCACTGGCGGGAATTGATTTATGCCGTGTTATTGCAATCCAATCCGGGCCTCCATAATGGGACTTCTGGACTTGATCCAATATCTTTTCCGCCCCACCTGCCCATCATCACCCTTCCCTTCGACCGAACGACCATCTCCACCATCACTGTGCTGCCTATCCCAACGCGCTTTCAACATGACATCCAACCGGAAACGCTAATGTACGGTCTGATACGTCTGATATAGTCTCCTTTGAGGTATGGGCTCCGCCAGAGCTCATGACAACCTCTCGCCTCCACCTCGCATGGTCGATTCTTCGCCTACGCCATCCCCTACTCAGCTGCCATATCTCCCACCTCAAATCAAAACCTCCCATGTCATCTGACCCTGCTTCTCCCACCAAAAAATCTCTGCTCGATGAATACTATCGCTCAGCGGCATTCGTTCTTGACCCTCCTCGCTCGCCGAAGGAAGCTCTTGAGCAATCACGAGGCAGTCTCGATCTGAGGCTTGCTGAACACGAAAAAATAAAGAGCGAAGACCTCCTCTGGGATCTATACAATGGACCCAGGGTCCTCAGCACTGAGGAGCTCGCGGTACTAACGATCGTCAAGTCAGACGTGGAGGGTCAAGGGACCCGCTCAGCTACTTCTGGGAAGCAGGGCCTTCGATTGAATAGCCGAACTCAAACAGGAGGGCTGAATCGCGAGCAATACGTTATGGCGCTGTCAGCTACTCACTGCATTATGGATGGTCTTTCGACATTCTTGGTTTGGGATGAGTTCTTCCAGTTGGTTGGCGCATCATCCGCCGTGCCGTCTCCATCCTCGTCTCCTCACACTTCAAGCCGTCAAAGGGCAGGAGCCCAGGAGGTCGACCCCTCCGAGCACGTCGCACGTACTGAGTCGCAGCTCCGTGCCCTCCTTCATTCTGAATGGGCCCTGCGATATGGCGCGGGGAGCCCGCTGCGGCAAGCTCAAGCAGGTGGATGGAACGGCTTCGCCTTTATGCCGGCGTCGCTGGAGTCTCGCATGGCTCCGTTCGCCAATCGTACAGCAGCCGTGGACGATTTTGAGCAGGATCAAGGGAAATTCCAGGTGAGAGTTTGTTTCCCGTGTGGCTTATAGAAATGTACCAGTATGAGCAGGAATTGATGACCTGATGACCCTTCTATTCCTGCGACTCTCGCCTCATAGGGGGGTCATGCCCTTCTCCGCCAGTCACCTTCCAATCCTCTCTCTCTATCATCTACATCAATTGCTTCCATCTCGTCGCTTGATCCTGACTTCCACGCGCACCTGTCAACACGCGAGCGCACACATACCAAATCAGCAACTCCCAATCGCCACAATGTCACCCGCGATCTGGTATTCCCACCCAACGAGACGCGCCGCATTCTCCGACGGTGCAAAACCGAAGGCGTGAGCGTGCAGAACGCCATGTTCGCTGCGGCAAATGTGGCGTGGCTACGCATGCTCGAGCGGGCACGCCGTGCGACTGGTTTACTCGCCTCAGGCACCGACACTCCTGCACATGCTTGCGATGGCTTCAAGGCTATGAAGGCGTGGGCTCAAAAGTGCAATGGTCTCACGCTCATGTACTCGGCTGTGAATCTCCGCCCACTTGTAGGCCAGCATGAGCACCCCCTACGTATTCCAGAGGCATTTCGCGCATCGTCGACGTCTCAGGCCGCGTGGCGCCGGCAGATCATTGGCCCCAGCACCAATAGTAGCGTTGATAGTGGGATTGGGGCTGGTATACTCGGCCAGGATTCTGCGTATGTTGCGCTTGGATACTTCAACGTGCAGCTCCCCGAGGGTACGAAGCAAAGGGGCGAGGAAGCAGCAACTTTGGACTTCTGGGCCCGTGCACGCGAGGCAAGGAAGCAGACAGCAGAAGCAGTTGGCTCATCCAACTTGATCTCCCGAAATGTTCTGATGGGGGAGGAGAGAGGGGCACGCAGTGTGCGGTTCGCTATGGAAGATGACGGCTATGTTCCAAGGCCGAATTGGCTCGCGACTCCTGCTAGCCCAAAATCTGCCGCAAAGTCTATCACCAGCCCCGCTTCCCTCCCAAAAGCGGCTCCGACCCCTTCCCCACTTGCGAAGGCTGCACCTGCCGCAGCTCTGATGGGTCTTTCGCTAATGGGTACTGTTGACGCCACCTATTCATACCATCTTTATCCAACCATTACCCCTACTCTATGTCGCTGTGGGACGCGTAAAGCATATGGCGGCATGCTTATCTTCTCGTACTCATTCCGCGGGAGTCTCTGTGTAGGCCTTGGATGGGATGAGAAGGCGTTCCCTGAGTTTGATGTCATGCTCCCTGATGGCGAAGCTGCAGGTGGAGTAGGTATCAAGGCTCTCTATCGGGAGATGCGCGATGTCGTGGCAGAGTTCATGCTGGATGCTGCAAATACGCCAGCGCAAGGCGTGGTACGAGGCTTGGATATGAGTGGTAGGACAAGGTTGAGGGAGTGGGATGAAGATCACTATGCCGTTCCTCTACCAAAAGTAAAGGAGATGGGCCGAGTGGTCAGACATGGTGTCGGCACTCGGCCGGAAGTCATCCAGCTTGCAAAGTTATGATCACCGGCGGCCTGACTTGGTGCCTCCTATCATCCGCTTGTGACATTATCATCATCAACTTCTCTATTCGCGCCTTCACCGTCCGTTGCTTTGTCGTTTCCCATATCATATTCCCCAAGCCCCTGTCTCTCGTTTCACTCCGTGTCTACCTCGTTTTCAAATGTGCGTCATTTCCTTGCTAATTTTGAACCATTGATCGTTATTTTTCGCTATCTTTCCTGCTTATCTCACTTTATCTCTCCTCCCGTTCTAAAACTTACACATTCTTTCGTCTCTACTGCACATGGGACACCTTCGTTTGGATCCTCCCTTAACTTCATGCATTGTTCGCTTCAATTATCGTCTCCCAAATTGCTGTCTCTCTAGCCATAATCGCTCAATGTATTACTATCGTCTTCCTCCCATCCATCCATCGTCAACCAAGAGAACTATCTTTATAGAAATTGCCGGTCGCACAAAGCTAGAGGTCTTGAAATATATTGAATAACTTTGAATAAGGCACACCTCAAGGGAAAGAAGGTCGGAAATTGAGATATGATTGTAGTAAAGGAACGACTGAATGAACGATAGTTTTTTCCAGGGCGTGTAGAGAATTGATGAGTGCTTTGGGAAGGAGCAAACTGCTTGACCCCACCAAATCAAATCGGCTGCGTGCTTCATTCTGGCAGCTCGGTCACTAATTGACTCGTGGTGACAATCGTTCATCCGGCACTTTGAAATGCGTTGGGTACAGTGGCCCTAAATTCCGAAGAGAAAACGCCTCGAGTCTCCCCACCAGTTCCTTGACTGGATGTCTCAACTCGCCGCAATAGGTTTTTGTTGCCCCCTGTTTCGGGATTTGCCACTCACCCATTATTACCTCTCTGCCGCCACCCAAAAAAGCCACGGGTCGTTTATTTAATCCTCCTCGAGCGTTATTTCTCTTGGAAGCAGCTTCTGCGGCCAGGGACCACGCAAATGTTGCGTAAAACACTCCACCGAGCTGCGAGAAGATGCCCCGAGGATATCGACGTCGAGAAATGAATCCAACTGCGGATCAGACTCTATTGTATGCAGAGGATAACTTTTAGGACGACCTCAAGCCTTGATCATCTTTTTGAGTTATTGTGCCCACCTCTTGAGCCCCAACCACAGTCGATTGATATATCGCCTCAGTCCATTCATCACTGGTCGAGGTTCGTTCTGTGAGCGTACCCAATGGGCCAGGATTGAATAACAAAGCAAATATGCGTGAAAGAGTGCGATTCATGTGTATGCCCGAAGCCCGAGCTGGGGTAAGTGAGAAGGAAAGGTAAGGAAAGATTAGGTTGGAGAAGGCGGCACTATAGGAGGACGAGGGTTTATGCCGAGGCGAAGGTAACGTAAATAAGTGCTCGCGGAGGCGAGAAGCGAGCGCGTCTTGCGATATCAGTGAATACTGTATCGGTATGGTGGACGAGTGAGGAAGCAACCCAATAGACTGCACAGAATCGCAAAACACAACGGCTTGCGAGAGATGGGCGAAGGAGGGAGGAGCAAAGAGGGGCTATGACAACGGGTACAAGCTTAGGATCAGGTGTGAGGACTGCCTCAGCGCAACTTCGAGATCATCACAACTTGGCAAGTTGCATTACCACTGATCTTACAATGGCACCATACCTGCGGGATTTCGCCTCTTCCTCTTCTTCCTCATTCTTTTGCCTTGACAGCAGTGGGACTGCATAGTGGTCCTCATCCCACTCCCGCAACCTGGTCCTTCCACTCATATCTAGTCCTCGTGCTCCTTTCGCGTTCACGCCTGATGCGATGCCGCCAAGCATGAAATCTGCCACAACATCCCGCATATCCTGATATAGTGCCTGCATCCCCACCCCGACCGCGCCGTCACTCTCAGGGAGCACGACGTCAAACTCAGGGAACGCTTTCTCGTCCCACCCAAAGCCCACATGCGGACTCCCACGGCAGGTATAAACAAAAATGAGCGACCCTCCGTCGGCCTTGCGCGTAGTGCAGCGGCACAACGTGGGGGTGATGGTTGGAAATAGGTGGAACGACCATGTAGAGTCAGCAGCTCCCACCAAGGTGAGGCCCATAAGTGCTGTGGCGGCGGTAGCCTTATTATTTGGTGCTGGTGTCGTTGTAGCCTTGGGAGGCTGTGAGGGAGAAGAGGGAGCAGAAGTAGATGGAACAGTCAACCGGGCAGGCCTAGGCACATATCCATCATCCTCCATTGCAAACCGCACACTGCGGGCGCCTCTTTCCTCACCCATGAGAACAGTGCGAGCGATCATATGAGACGAGCCGACTGCTTCTGCTGTCTGCCGCTTCGCCTCACGCGCACGGGTCCAGAAATCATTCTTAGCAGCTGCGTCGTGTCCGCGCTTCGCACCATCGGGGAGCTGTACGTTGAAATAACCCACAGCGACGTAGATCGGATCTGGTCTAGGAACACTCGTCCCAGCATCGCTAGTAGAGGCTGCATTTGGGGTGACGCTGGAGATAGGGCCGGTAACGGCGTCCTGGCGGCGCCATGCAGCTTGTGCTTGTGGAGATGAGCGAAACGCCTCTGGGATTCGGGATGTATGCTCGTGATTGCCAACAAGCGGGCGCAGGTTGACTGCCGAGTACAGCAGTGTAGGCCCACCACATTTTTCCGCCCACACCTTCATTGCTTCAAACCCTGAATCCGCCGTCGTGTTTGATCGGGACTGAATGGCGCGGCGTGCGCGGTCCAGCATTCGGAGCCATGCCACATTCAACACAGCGAACATGGCCATCTGAACACTCACACCCTCAGCCTTGCAGTGACGTAGGATACGAAGTGTTTCATAAGGAGAAAAGACGAGATAGCGATTTGCGTTTTGCCGTTTGGGTGTTGGGGTCTGCGCGCGCGTGCACTCGCGTATTGAGGGATGGTTGGAGTTTGTGCTCGGGGAGGTGGGAGAGAGTATACTCGACGGCGATTGGCGGAAAAGAGTGTGACCTCCCTGTGGATGAAAAGGATGGGCCAGTCAGAATATGCTGCTCATTACGCAACGAGCCAATTCAACCAACAAAGTGATACGATAGTGATACCCACTTCATATCTAGATTGATCTCGCTGGAAATCTTCTATAGCTGCTTTTTGATCCACAAATAGAGGCACGCGCGCCTCAAATGATGCAGGCATGAACGCAAACCCATTCCATTGACCTTTTCGCGCCTGGCGCAATGGACTCGCAGCACCATATCGTAGATCCCATTCAGCACGAAGAACGGCTCGGAGCTGCGCCTCGGTACGCGGGATGTGCTTGGCGGGGTCAATCGGCTGTTTTCTTGCTGCTTGAGTGTGCGAGGGAGTCGCAGATGACCCGCCAATGAGCTCCAGAAGCTCCTCACAGATTATGAACGCTGCAACACCATCAATGGCGCAATGCATGAGGGCGATTTGCATGACATATTGCTCGCGTTTTACTCTAGGGTAGCGTGCATGCGCGCGATTCTGGCTTGGGCGAGGTTTACCGCTGTTTACTGTTCCCGCAGGAGCAGAACCATCAGCGTTAGTCTCTTGGCCCTCTGTGTCAGATTTGACGATGGTCAGCACCATCAACTTCTCTACGCTGAGGATCCTAGGGCCATTCGAAAATTCCCATAGCAGATCCTCGCTCCGCATCTTTTCCTGCTCTGCAACTCGAGCATCCAAAGTGCTCCGCGATTGTTCCAAGGCTGCCTCTGGTGAAGTAGGGGGGTCCAGGACAAACGCGGCCGAACGATAGTACGCATCAAGCCCGGCCTTTTTAGTGGTCGAAAACGGCGATGGTTTTGATAATGGGTTAGGAGATAGAGGCGGTTTTGGTTTCAGGTGTGAGATCCGGGAACCAATTAAGGGATGCCGCAGCCGGAGGATTGACCATGCCAGGAGAAGCCGGTAGGGTGTCATGAGTTCGGGAGGGGCCCAGAGCTCGTAAGACACTAGGAGAAGGGACGCAACCACCATTCCAAGATGCACCATGCGAGAACCACAAGATGGAGGAATAAGTAATACGTTGGGCCAAGGCAAGATAGTAGTGTCAGGCAGGGAAACAGTGGCACACGAACCAGGGTCGATAAAAGCGGCAAAAAGGTTTTTAGCGGAATGAGATATTATTCGGGTCAAGGATCAGGGCTCACTGCACATGTCGTTGGCACCATGGGCACGGCTAGGGAGGTAGTATGACCTAGGAGATAATCAAATGCTGGTTAAAGGCAGTGATCGGCAAATGGGAGGTGAAAAGCGTACAGCTCGTTGGGACTCAGCAATCGCTGAAGCCGAGGAAGTGGAGAAAGGACAGGACAGTTTGTGCCACCGGGTTGATCTCGCTCCAAAGTGCGAGGAGTCAGCCTCTCAAGAGAAGTGTTCAATATACCAGGTATTGGTTCGTGGTAGCGGTCGTTTAGAGAGGAATCTGGTGACATAACTCTCACTGGCGGAGGTGGATCAAAAGAGACAAAGCGGCCCCGGCTAGCGAAAGGAGTGAGAGAGGAGGGAGAGGTGAGGAAAGAGGAAGAAGAGCAGTAGCAAAGAGAGTGACTGGGTAAGATGGGACAAATGTCCGTCAAGGCAGAGGCAGAGAGAGTGGAAGGTGTGGAAGAGGAATGTGAGTGAAAGGCGAGCACACAGACTGTGCTTATCCTGACCGCTTTACTCAGTATAAATTGATTCCGCTTGGCAGTCGACAGATTGAATTGTGAGTCATCCATCGCGACAGCCGTCGTCAAACCATTTGAATCGGTTTTTTGCTGCGGGATGCAGCCCCGAACCGAATAATTTTGCCAGGTGGAGAAACCGCGCTTCGCGAGATAGTTTAGGACGCGTCCATTGACAATATATTCACAAGGCCTGGGCCGATGGGAGGTTATGGCATTCTGATACTAGCAGTCCCGTCTTAAAATGAGAATTTGGGGATATAACAGACTGTTGACATCATGGAGCTCGAACGCTGGGTGGTTGGGAGGAGGAAGGTGAGTGGCACGTGACTCGTCAAAGGGCTTCCGTCAACGATGGGGAGTGGAAAATGACATTTTGCGCTCCAACGGCATTAATTCCATTTACGTCCCTATCCACCATGTATTTTCCATGAAAAAGAGCAAGAGCTTTATATGATCCCATCTAAGACCTTCCACAGCTGCAAACCCTGTATATTCTCGCGCCCATCAGCGCTTTTAGCCTCTGGATTACTTTTACGAAGGCAGACAGCCCGGGAGGCTTGAAGAATCATAGAAGGAACACCCTAACGAAGAAGCGCGCCACAATAGTCAATATATACTTCAAAGCGAGGGCACAAGAAGAATGTGATAGAGGTAGTAGTAAGTTTATGTTATGGACCAAGGGCCCGTAATTATGCTAGTAGCGAAAAGCAATCTAATCGGGTGAACAGATGGGACACTGATGGAAGAAGTTAAATGAGCTCACTGGATTGCACAGCTATTTGGGGAAGTGGGTATAATTGATACAGGAAAAGGGATGGAGCAGGGGAGGCGGGAGGATATGCAAGAGTCAGGACTGGGCACAAGAGTTGAAGCCAGTTCGCGAGTACTCGCTGGGAAAGATCATAGCCTGGCGAGCTGGATCACCCCTGAAGTCTGACCAACAACATGCCTAGAGGGCTTGAAATTGTCCTCCTGTTGACTGGGTAGAAGAGGCACGGCATAATGACTCTCGTCCCATTCCTGCAGCCTGATCCTCCCACTCATATCCAGCCCTTGTCGATCCCCCTCCACGTTCAGCTCCGCACCGTCAAGAATAAATTCTGCTATTACTTCGCGCATATCCTGATACAGCGCCCGCATCCCAACTCCACCCAAACCTTTTCCATCGGGGATAATCGCGTCAAACTCTGGGAACGCCTTTTCATCCCACCCAAAATTTACGTACAACGCCTCTCGACAAGACCATACGATCACAAGAGACCCTCCATAGGCCTTGCGTGTACCGCAGTGGCATAGTGTGGGTGTGATGGTCGGATACAGATGATATGACCATGTAGCATCAACGTTGCCCATGAGGGAGAGGCCCATAAGCGCTGCGGCAGGGGCAGCTTTGATGATTGGTGCTGGAATCGGTGCGGGCTTGGGTAGCGGTGGAGAAGAAGGCAATGATGGTGAGGCATTGGTGGAGGCAGCACGGGTGGGCAGCCCAGCAGCCCACCTCGGTCTAGGCACATACCCGTCGTCCTCCATGGCGAACCGTACACTACGTGCCCCGCGCTCCTCACTCATGAGCACATTGCGAGCGATCATATGAGGCGACCCGATGGCTTCAGCTGTCTGCCGCTTCGCCTCGCGCGCACGAGCCCAGAAATCATTTATCGCGGCCATATCGTCCTTCGGTTGAACACCGTCCGAGAGCTGAACATTGAAGTAGCCCAAAGCGACGTAAGCAGGATCGGGCTGAAGGACGCTAGTCTCAGCACCACCGCAAAATGCAGCCGTTGGCCTCATAACGACATTCTGACGGCGCCATCCTGCCTGTGCCTGGAGGGACGAGCGGAACGCCTCCGGTATGCGCAACGGGTGCTCGTGATACCCCACAAGTTGGCGTAGGTTCACAGCGGAGTACATTAGGGTGGGTCCACCGCACTTTTGTGCCCACGCCTTCATTGCCTCGACACCGGCACTAGTCATCGATTTCTGTTCAATGCCTGGCCGGATTGCATGCCGCGCACGATCAAGCATGCGGAGCCACGCCACATTGGCTACAGCGAACATGGCGGTTTGCACACTCACGCCTTTGGCCTTGCAGCGATTGAGGATCTGGCGGGTCTCGTTCGGTGGGAAGACTAGATTGCGGGTGACATTATGGCGATTGGGAGTTGCAGGCTGGGCTTGTGTACGTTCGCGCGTCGAGAGGTGAATAAGAAAGTCTTTGTGGGCGGAAGTCGAAGTAGAAAGAGATAAGGGGTTGGATGGTGATTGGCGGAGAAGCGTGTGACCCCCCTTCACGAAAGAAGGGACAAAGCTGAGTTAAGACTCATGATATATGACTGCTTAATACGAAACAAGCCCAGCCAGGAAGCTGAAAAAAGCGAAAAGAAAGCCCACCTCGAACTTTGCTTGATCCTGCTCGAAATCATCCACTGCTGCCTTGCGATCCGCGAATGGAGGCGTACGCGCCTCGAATGAGGCAGGCATGAATGCAAACCCATTCCATTCACCTTTTCGCATTTGATGTAATGAACTAGTGGTGCCGTAGCGCAAAGCCCACTCGGCACATAGCAGAAGACGGAGTTGTGCCTCAGTACGGGGAACGTGCAAGGCGGGGTTAACAGCCTGTATGGTCGCAGTTTGCTGATTACTCAGGGCTGGGGAGGAAGGTATCGCGGATGATGATGCACCAAGTATTTGCAAGAGTTCATCAAAGAGCACAAACATTGTGAGACCATCGACAGCGCCATGCATGAGAGAAAAATGCACAACATATTGCTCGCGTTTGGATCCAGGGTCGCGTGTGCGGGTTTGCCTGTAGCTTTTCGTTGCAGTCTCCGAGGCGGGACCAGCAATAGCCTCTTGTCCTTGAGTGTCTGACTTGACCACGGTGACTGCCACGAGCTTTTCTGAGCTGAGAATCCTGGGTCCATTGTAAAAATCCCAAAGGAGATCCTCGCTTTTCATTTTTTCATGCTCTGCGAGCCGAGCATCCAGAGTGCTCTGAGATTGCTCCAAGGCCACCTCTGGCGAACTTGGTGGATCAAGGATAAACGCGGCCGAGCGATAGTATTCATCTAGCTCAGCCTTCTTAGCAGAAGAAATTGGCTGGTTTTGATGCAGGGGTGGCTTGGGTTTGAGGTGGGAAATCCGAGAGCTGATGAGAGGGTGCCGGAGCCTGAGAATTGACCACGCCAGGAGCAGACGGGAGGCCGTCATGAGCTCAGGAGGGGCCCAGAGCTCATAGCAAACTGAAAGGCATAGGAGCGAATGGCCGGGCAGTATATGGAATAGAGAACAAATTGGGGTATGTGCGTGAATCAATTATGAGGTTTTGGATCCACCAAACAAAGCGGGCAAATCATTTCAAGTACCGCGTCGTTGGCCCCGATAGATGAGCAAAAATCCGAAGAGCGAGCAGCACATCGTTGCCAGGAGAGCAAAAGAGTTATTGGGGCGCGGCGAGCGCGAACCGTAAGCAAGGTCGATACAGCAACAAATGGCTGTTAGCGGGCGGAACTATTGTTAGACTCGGGAGCGGCAGCTTACCGCACATATCGTTGGCACCGTAGGCTCGGCTAGGGAGATAATACGACCTAGTGGTAAGCGAGAGGCACGTCAGTGGCGGAGATTACCTAACTGGAGACAAGAAAACCTACAATTCGTTAGGACTCAACAGTCGCTGAAGTCGGGGCAGTGGCGGAACGATAGTATCACTGGATTGCCTTCCTTTTGCATTGTTGCCGATAGATGGTTCTTTAGAGGAGTTATCGAATGGATGAGGCAGAGGTACATGGTGATAGTCGTTGGTAGGGGAGTTTGGCGACATAACTCTCGTTACCCAGAGTGCTCTGAGAAAGGAGGCTAGGGGAAGTGGGCAAACAAGAGGTTGATAGACAGTGGCGTCTATATAAGTTAATGGAAAAGGGAGTTCATTACATCGGGACGGCGTGGCGGAGCATGGAAGAGATAGATAGCGAGGAAAGGCATTCCCATCAACATGGCCGCATACCCGACTCCGCAGCCCAGCAGCGGTGAACGCGACATCCCCGATAAAACTCAATCATATATAAAAGTCATAGCTTGTAATTGATTGGATTGTCCGGACCGAATCGGAAATCGTGTTGACATCGAATCTACCGTCCGAGGCGAAAAGAGGCTTAGCGAGCCTGGGGTCACGACGTCCAAGACGAGAATACATTGGTTCGAAACCAACGCAGAAATATCCCTAGAACGTCCGTGAACAAAGGGAAATAGCAGGGACACAAGAGATTCGCGGTAATATGGGTGTTTTAGTGGCGACAGAGCTGGCATGAAATGACGATAGTCAAATATGATCGGGCGGGATATGAAGATACTTTTACAGGACAAATCAAGCCGATATATCCTTTCTATAATATCGAACGCCCGTCTTACCGCAGTCATTAGCCGCACAGAGCAGGGAATAGACTCAGAAGCCACTCTGCGAGCTCACGAGCGAGCAAATTACAAACAAGGGAATTTGAAGATACCAGGAGATGCTATCCAGGACGAAGCTGCCATATGTATTGCCAGCCGTAAAGCTCTGCCGCCGTCAAATCGTGCGGAGAAGAAAGAATGACGATGAGGTATTGCAAGTGACGGTTGAGTATGCCGCAGCAGTCACACCTGTGATCCTGCCAAAGGTGCGTCCACAACGTTCCGCATAGCGAGCTTTACGCATTGTGGCAATTGAAGGCCTCGTGTATAGATAACCAAAGTATACTTATGGTCGCCCGTGGAATGGTCAACGCTCAATCATCTCTAGAGGAGTTCAGTCGCATCGCAGGTGCAGAGAGTGATGGTATGATAAAGTTCGATTGGCGACTTTGGAAGATAATATACAGCTGAGTCGGAGGTAGACTACTATCAAGAAGGGGCGGAGGAGAAATAGATATACACTATACCAAGATATGAGGCCTATGAGAAGGCAGCAAACCGAGAGAAAAAACAAGAGGGAGTATTGAGTCAAGGTGTACGTGTGTGCGTTACTGTTAATGCAAGGTTCATTATGTTCGTCCATGATATGCGCGGCAGTCAGCCAGCGAAGCGAGCTCAGATCGACGAACCGCAAGTCATTTACTAGTTTTACGGCTGTCTCTTTCGTTCAGACGCCTGCCTGGGCCGAGACAATGATGGCGTCGCTCGTCGCGCGCACATGGCGGTTCGGGCGCCTCACCCGCTCCCTCTCCCTCTCGCGTT
>WIDE01000019.1:74142-123006 GCA_015039315.1 Clavulina sp. PMI_390 | reverse complement strand
GCGGATGATGATGCACCAAGTATTTGCAAGAGTTCATCAAAGAGCACAAACATTGTGAGACCATCGACAGCGCCATGCATGAGAGAAAAATGCACGACGTATTGTTCTCGTTCAAGCCTAGGCGTGCTTGCGTGGGTCCGCCTCTGGCTCCAACTGTTCGCTCCAGTGGTGGGATTAGCAACAGCCTCTTGTCCTCGAGTGTCAGACTTTACGACGGTAACTACAACGAGCTTCTCTGCGCTGAGTATCCTGGGACCATTATAGAAATCCCACAGGAGGTCCTCGCTCTTCATCTTTTCGTGATCTGCGAGTCGGGCATGGAGAGTATTCTGAGACTGCTCGAGAGCGGCCTCCGGCGAGCTAGGCGGATCCAGGATAAACGCAGCAGAGCGATAGTATTCATCAAGCACCTTCCGTTTGGCAGGAGAAATGGGTGACGATGGGTTCGGGGATAGAGGTGGTTTTGGTAGAAGGTGGGAGATGCAGGAACCGATCAATGGATGTCGGAGCCGCAGGATCGACCACGCAAGGAGAAGACGGGAGTGCGTCATAAGCTCAGGAGGAGCCCAGAGCTCATAGGCAACTAAGAAGAAGGCATAAAATTCACAGTATCAAAACACAGTCCACCCAGTTCGTAGAGGTGGCGGGTCCGTATGAAATCCAATCGTTTAGTTTTGCGTCGAGGGACGAGGGCCGACACAAAGAGAAGCCGGGGTCGAGAGACGCAAATCAAGCCAGGCACCACGCCGATGGATCCCCAGCACACGAGCAAAAATTTGGAGGATAACCAACACACATCATTCCAGGAGAGGGCGTCATGAGAGGATAGGGACAGAGCGACGCAGGTAAGTTCGTCAGTCATAGCGTCTTATGGAACCGTTACTGGGGTCAAAGTCTCATCACTCACCGCACATATCGTTTGCACCATAGGCCCGACTGGGAAGGTAGTACGACCTAATAGACGCGCGGAAGATTTAGACGAAGGTCTCGCCGATTGACGGCCGACATACAGCTCGTTGGGACTCAACAACCGCTGGAGACGAGGGAGTGGGGGAAGCGCAGCATCACTGGTGCTGCTGGGCTGCTCGTTCTCTGAAATGCGAGGGAGCGACGAATTTTTGAGGGTGGCATTGAACACGTCGGGTAGTGTTATATAATGTTGGTCGTTTGAAGGAGGGTTTGGTGACATAGCTGTCAGTATTTGTAACTAGAGCGCTCAATGAAGGACAAGGTGAGGAGGCTGTTGAGAGCAAAGAGAGTAGGCGGGCAGGGGGCCAACAAAAGAAAGAGAGACTTAGAGAGAGAGAGAGAACTATGGAAGGGGGGTGGTGCGGGCACTCCACTTCTTATACAGCGACGATAGGGAATGGAAATGACGAAGACTGAGCGGGGACGAGCTCCACCCGCCCTCGAGACACCAGGGCAAATCCGCAATTCACTTTGCTGGCGGCGGATTGGCTCATCCTGACCATCGTGGCCGACTGTCGCACAGCACTTTGATACAGTTTTGGTTATCGGCGGCGAGTTCACTTGACCACTCATACTGTTTATCTTGGCCAGTCTTGTTTTGCAGCATTTCGTTAGCTTGCACTATGAGATTAATTGTACACACGCCAGGCAAACACGGTGAAGTATGATTGATCAGAAGTCTGGAGAATAATGTACAGGTGGAGGTGATGCAGTACTAATGAGAGGATCGTCAGGAGTGAGACAAAAATATACCAAGATGCGAGAGGAAAGAAAGGGGAAAAATGAGTCAATGTGCGATACCGTCAATGCAAGGTTCATTATCTGAATCATCAAGCCCTGAGCGTCACTTGTTCATCCAACAAAGCGGCCTCATGGCTGGCCAGTCATTACTAGTTTTCTGTTACACTCAAGCTCAGACGCCTGCCTGGGCCGAGACAATGATGGCGTCGCTCGTCGCGCGCACATGGCGGTTCGGGCGCCTCACCCGCTCCCTCTCCCTCTCGCGTTCCTGATCGTCCTCAGGGAGGAGCGAAATCTCTTCCTCGTCCTTCTCATTCACCTCTCCAGCATACCCATCATGGCGATATGCGTATTGGACACGAGTACCGCCGGGTGTGACGGGCGGAGGAGTCGATGATCGCGACGAGCCCGAAGCCCCTGCAATAAGTTCATCTTCCTCCCCATCTGTTCCCGCAGGCCCATATCGGTGGTGCTCTTCGACGATGCTCCCCAATCTGCCGTGTCTCCCATTCGCCAAATGTGCACTTGGCGAGGCAGGAGGGCTCGTGCTGCCGTTGCTCCTGCCAAAGCCGAAGGGGAACGTGAACCTGGCTGGAGACTGCGAGAAGTTGGCAAGAGAAGGCGAGTGCAATGGAAGAAGGGTAGAAAGAGAATAAGGATTTCCACGAGTCCGGGACGAGGATCCTGGATTCGTGCGCAGGTCAGCTTTATATTCCTCTTCGATTTTCTCACGTTCATGGGCACTGAGCTCCTCCTTCCTGGCTGGAGTGGAGGTAGAGGCTGTTGTAGAAGCAGGTGGGGGTGGCGCGTGTGAGCTCTGAACCCATGTGTAGTACAGCGCACCGAGCGTGATGACCGTGATGCTCCCTGCTCTGCGACCGGTGACGATCTCTCCAAAGAACCACACCCCAAGGATGGTCTGGAGCACGCTGCGCGCAGCAGAACTAACCATGTGCGTCACGGGGGACGTCACCTTGATGCTGAGGAGACCCGCCATGCCAAGGAGGAAGCCAAAGAAGCCCGTGACGAGGCAGCCGATGAGGAACGTGCTTCGCTCAACCGAGGCATCGTACGCATAAATGGGCGGAGGAGTGGTGGTGGAGATATGCTGGCCAAAAATAATCTTGGCAACAAACAGTGATAGTTCGCCATTGAGCAGGATGCAGGGGAGCTGGTGAGCGGCAAGAACGTTAGCAAATCTAGGTTGGAGGACAAATGCGAGCGAACAAAACATACCAAGAACGTCGCGCTTAGTAAGTTGGTCCAGTAGGTCAGCTTCATCACGCTCCCTTCGACGATCTTGACAGCGTTCTTGACCATGACAGCATGCATTGCCGTCATGAGCGCGCTGAGCGTCCCATATAGCAGCGCAAGGAGCTTATCGCGATCCATGTTCATCGTGCTGTCCAACCCTAGGACCTTGGCCGCCTGCATTCCGAGGCCCTTCAGCCCAGTCTCCGTCACAGCGCTGCCCATAGCATCAGAGCTCCCGATGATCTCGCCCGAGGCAGGGAGCTCGGATGACTTGAAGAACGACTGTGGGGAGATGCCGATGAAGAACCCGGCGGTGACGAGTGCGGCAGCCCGCAGGACGGGAGCGCGTGGGGCGAGGCGCGTGTTGAGAGCGGTGATGAGGATTGTGCATGGGAGCAAGAGACCGCGAGCGATTTGGAAGAAAGATGCATCCACGTTGCGCAGGCAGAGCGTGTTGAAGACTGAGTTGGGAGGTAATCATGTGTTGGCCAATGTAAAAGTGTGTTGTGGATGGATAGATAAGTCGAGGGTGTAGTGAGTCATTTCAGATTTGAAGGCGGGTGTGCGTATTTGGCGGAGCGGGGAGGCGAGCAAGGGAAGGAAGAGGCAAAAGTCAATCTCGACGCTCCATTCATATTTCATGCTCGACAGGACAGAGAAGCAATCGAAGCAATGAAACAACCTACCCAGTGCAATGATCCCAACGCTCACGGTGGGGAGGAGCTTGTACGCTGTCTCAGCGGTGACCTCGGGAAGGGCGACCAGTGGTTTGAACGAACTGTCCTTGGGCACAATCCATGCTAGAGCGTGCAGGAGCACCACAGCGATGGCCAGTTGAATAAACTAGGATGATTGGATGTTAGACAGGGGTGCATACGAGCAGTTATGCAAATCGAACGGAGGAGAATTGGATCGATGCTCACGAGGAAAGTGAACGGGAGTTCGGGCGTCGAGTTGAGCACGGCCTTGTTCACAAAGACCATCTAGGTTATCAGAAGAGTAAGGATGAGTTATGGGATGAGGAAGGTCGGGTGGGTCGGGTTACGGGCACTTACGACGAGGGCAGAGACCATGTAGAAGACCACGACGCTCGCAACCTTCAGGCGGGACGGTGGGCGCTCTTCGGCATAGACGCGACTGGGGGCAGGCATGATTCGTGAATGATGGGGGGGTGGATCGAGGAGGATTCAGGAATCGAGGGTGGTGCTAACTGCCAGACCTAAGGGGGAGGTGAGAGATGAGGTATGAGCAAAGTACGTCCAGTTACGTCCGGGCGGTGGTCGCGGCGCCCTGACGATGGGAGAGATGCGGGTTGCCTTACAGGGTAGAGGCTATCACGAAAGGTGGGGGGCGGCAGTTGATCCTTGAGCTTGAAGCCACGGAATCCACTGTGTTGTAGCCGCGTGTAGTAGTGTCTCTCGTTGTCTCAGGGTCGTGTCTCGAAGTCGAGGGTGGGTGAGAATAAGAGGGTTCTGGATGCCAATACTATCTTGATCTTGGTTGAACTGTCTTACTACTTCTCAGTTAAGACGTCCTCTCCCTAGGTGGTCGAGTGATCGAGAGAGATAACACACTCGTTCGATGGGAAGGGGGGAAAGTCAAGGGCGAGAGGGAGATTGAGTAAAAGAGAGAATAGGAATACGGGCGATGTGCAATTAGGTATTGAATTAGGGTCTCATCTACACGTGTTATCCAAATGGTAACTGGGCGTTTGACGTGAATGAGACCCTGACTGTATGGGTTTTCAAGGCCCATCATCCAAAAACTGAGTATGGTCCAGATTCACCCGAGGTTGCCGAGTGTGATCCGCGTGACTTGACATTCAGATCTGTCACGCCTGTCAAACGCCCAAACCACCTGTCTGTGCGCCAACCAACTGTCCCGAGCCCCTTCCCTTCCCATGAATCCATCCTTTCTGTACTCGGCTACACTTTAATTACTTCTTCAATTATCTAGAGCTGACGTTGCAACCACCTCGCACACACCATATCCTCACTATCCCTCATTTTTACAGTCGGTATTAGTCCTCCGAGGGCGAAGACGTAAAGACCCCCTCGTGGTGTGATACGGCCTGTGGGGTGTATGCAACAGAGCAAATCTCATAAATTTGACACAGAAACGATATCATAAACTACCCCTAGCTTTCCCGCCGCACTCGCTTTTAGTGACCAGACAAATCCTCCTTATCCTACTTTCCGATTAGCACACTGGAGCCACTCTTTTCTCATAGTATCTCGCCAAGTGATTGATAGTCTCTGCGTCTCCCGAGCATCATTTCCGATCGTCAGGACCATGCATCCCCCACGAACAACTCTTCGTCTTCGCTGTCACCGCCAGCCACCACCACCAGCCTCACTGCGTTCCTGACCAGCACGACGCCATTGACATCTGAATCCCCCAACACGCCACTCCGCATGCTCACTCAACGCCATCTCACTCAAGCCACTCACTCACTCTAATCGTCCACGTACCCATCGACCAACCGAACAGCGAAAAATCCTCGGCGACTATCGCGAGCAATCCACATGCAAAGGAAGGAGGACGTTGTCAAGCCTCACCAGCGCACCCTTGCGTCATCAACCCATGAGTATTCAGGACATTTCCCACGGATTTTTATCGAATCTGGGCCACCTCCGCATCCCTGATCGATCGGCGGCGCTACGGTGGCACCCTGACAGTGGCTCGTTTGAAATGATTTTCTTCGCTTCCCCCCAAGTCCTTGTGGAGCAATATCTAGACGCTTCATGATAAGCTTGTCAGCAATGTTTACGGGCTTTTTTTGCGAGATCTTATCCTATCTATATAAACACTTTTCTTTTAGCGCTGGGAGGCTAGTGACTATATGATACAATTTGACTTCTAGCGCTCAGGCTGAATGCGCATTCGAGGAACGCCGGCCAAGCAAGGGCATGCATACATGGTTCAGACCCATAACAACAACTTGTCTTTAGGCGTCAAATTCCAATAGAATGATCTCGTGCAGCTCGGAATTCCCAATGGCTTTGATATGCCCGCTCATCTGGTCCCACGCCTCTTACATGCCCTTCTCGTCTATGGTACTTGGCGAATGAGTCCTGATAGGCAGGAACCTCGCTCGCCGAATCTTCCCGGCGTCTATCAGGAATCTCGGAGTAAACCTCGCCTATTGAGAAGCAGTTCTGCGCCCACATTGATCGAAAAAGCAAGCATTATGCTGCGAATCTGCATGGATGCATAAATCCAGATAGATGCTCCAGGAGACGATCGCAGTTGTTCCCTGCCTTCCCGAAGCGTAACTTAGCAGCTGTGGAGCACTCGAGGCCGAGGGATGACTCCTGCCTGTCAACCGTCAATTACAGCGCTTGATGTCATCCCCCACAGGCTCTGGTTGTCGAAAGGATCTAGCCGCTGCTACATTGCACAACCAACAGGGCTGGCGCACCGCAGTTCTCCCGTCGTGAATATATCGCAGGATACTACTCCTCCTACTGCATTGTTCTGAGTAGGTTACTCATCTTTCCTGAACTGGCATAACCGCCTTCCAAAATCTCGAATGAGCGGCTGTTCTGCTTGGCAAGGATTTCTGGTCCTGATCGGCGAGAACAGTAGCTGATTTGATTTGCAGCTCAAGGATAATGGCGAGGTCAAATTCGCTGTCTAAAAATAAGATTACCCAGCCCATTACAAAGCCTCCTCCCTTCGGCTGGACTGACCGATGCGTCTCGCTTGCTCTCTTATTTGGAATTTCCTTCCCCTTTCATTGTTTAGTGGTGGGATTGCTGTGCTGAAGATCAAGCTCAACGGACATATACCGGGAACGGGCGTTTCCAGTCTGGCACGGATGTAGGAGCGTGATAAAAATAAGGTGCAATGACCCGCCTTAGACGGGCCAGGGTTGCGAGCAAGCGCGAACGGGAGTCGCAACTATGCGCTATGACGAGCGACGAGGATTTGCGGTAACGTTACGCTCTCGTTAGAAACCGAACTCGGGGTTGGTGAGGAAGGATTCATCTTGCCTGGGACATGCAAGCCACCCCTTCTTTACCAGAGATTCTTATAGGGTTTTGAGCCACCAGAGAAATGCTCAGCTTCCATATGGACTGATAAGTGGCGCTGATGACATTGTTGATTGGGCGCATGTGCATTGCTCTGCATCGATCAATTCGCTTTTTGAGCGTTAATCTCTCGATTCTGACATCCCCTTCCGGCTCGGCCAAACCTCGCTTGGCCCAACAGAGTGGGTGTATCGCCCGTATTGTGTGCCATAGCATGCAAACGGGGTGCCTGGAAACGCACACAAACGTTGGAGGGGTGTGCAGGCTATAAAAAACCACACGGCGGTTTTTTTGTGAGGCGGCAGTATTGAATCAGATACGTGCCCATACGGGTGAGAGATTCCGAGATATATGACGATCAAATTCGGCTGAGCTGTTCTGAGAGAAAATTCGGGAGAGTTGAACCTTTTCTCCTGAGCGTTCTTGCGACGGCACAATTAGGGATCTAAGGCTAAACCACGCGACAAGGGTATTTCAAAGCGCTGGACGACGGACTGGCATCATGAGTCAATTGGTGATGCAGGTGTCAAGTGAATGAATGGCCAGAGATCGAATTAATTAGTCGCGTGGGGAGCAGCCAAGTCGGATGTGGTTGTGTTGCTTTCCTTTCCACTTTGACCTTCTCCTTCTGTCCGTTTATACTCTTTCCTTATAAGAAGTCATCTTCTTATCCAGTCGTTCTTTTCCTATTCTCTCTCTCTTTTTCTTGGCCTCTTCCCCCTCTCTCCTTTCCCCTCTACGTCACCACTGAGTGTCGTTTGATCACTCAGTAACACCAAGCTCCGTTATCAAGAGAGCTATGTCGCCGACCCCTCCCTCAAACGACCACTACCATGACCCTCTGCCTCGTGCCTTCGATACTCCCCTCAAGGAGACGTCCCTCCCTCGTTCTTCGGAGCAAGATCAGCCTGGCAGCAGCACCAAAAACGCCGCCCTTGCCCCCCTTCCCCGTCTCCAACGGTTGCTGAGCCCTAATGAGCTGTACGTCCGCTCATCACTTCCATTGTCCCTCTCTAAACTCCCTCTTCCTCGCTGCCAGGTCATACTATCTGCCCGGTCGCGCCTATGGTGCCAACGATATGTGCCGTGAGCATTTTTGATCCCTGACCCGAATAGCAATATTGTGGCTCGCTAACAGACTTTCTTCCGCTGTCATCACTAACCTTGCGTGACTCTAACCTTGTTGTGTTGCTCGCTCTCGTTGCTCAATGACGTGCTCCCACTCTCGGACCGACATGGTGCTCGTCCTCTGGAATTTTGACCCTTGTTGGTGACCATCGACGGTGCGATCTGGATCTCTTTCCATTCGCGTACCTTGATTGTGTATTGGACCCGCTCCACCTCCCTTTCGTGGGTTCGTTGCTGTCTTGACAACAATTTCTTGGCTTCATCCGGGACGATTGATTTTCGCACACAACGCCACACCACCGTTTCCTCGTCCTCGTCATTCACCACACGCGCCGGCCACCTGCTGCGCCTTCTGATTCGCCTCCTTCATGGACTCGACCTTCTCCTACGCAGTCTCCTATGAGATTTGGGCTCCTCCCGAGCTCATGACACCCTCTCGCCTTCTTCTTGCGTGGTCAATCCTTCGGCTCCGACATCCCTTAATCGGCTCCCGCATCTCCCACCTCAGCCCCCAACCACCGCTCTCCTCAAACCCATTATCAAAATCATCATCGCCGTTTTCTTCCGCTAAAAAGGCCGAGCTTGATGCGTACTATTGCTCGGCCGCATTCGTTCTGGACCCGCCGAGCTCACCAGAGGCCGCTCTGGAACAATCATGGAGTACTCTCGATGCCCGAGTGACGGAGAATGACAAGATGAAGAGCGAGGATCTTTTGTGGGATTTCTACAATGGTCCTAGGATTTTGAGTGCAGAGAAGGTGGTCGTGCTCACCGTCGTCAAGTCTGACACTCAGGGTCAAGATGAGGCTATCACTGCTTCTGCCGCGACTTCCGCGAGCAACCGCCAGAGTCATCCGAGTCAAAGCCGCACCCGTGCTTCTGGCATCAAACGCGAGCAATACATTATGCATGTTGCCCTCTTGCACTGTGCTATTGATGGTTTAGCAACATTCACCATCTACGACGAACTCCTGCAGCTCATCGGCGCCTCATCCGCCGTTCCCTCGACTTCGTCGCCGTCCTTGCGCCGTCACAATCAGGCAGCGGCGGCTAAACGCCCGATCGACCCCGCTTCGCACGTCCCTCGTACCGAGGCTCAGCTCCGTGCCCTGCTTCGAGCAGAATGGGCCTTGCGGTACGGCCCTGCTAGCCCGTTGCGCCAAACCCGAAAGGGCGAATGGAACGGATTCGCATTCATGCCTGCGTCATTTGAGGCACGTCTGCCTCCGTTTACGGATCGCAAAGCAGCTATCAATGATTTCGAGCAGGATCAGGCTAAGTACGAGGTGAGACTATTTTCCTTTCTATTCTTGAGAAATAAACGATTCTAATATCGCTTGGCTTTTGTGCTTTATCTTGCCTTTGTGAAGGGGGGTCATGCACTTCTCCGTCAATCACCAGCCAACCCTCTCTCCCACTCGTCTACTGCTGCCCCGTCCTCCTCCGACCATGATGACTTCCGCAACCAGCTATCCACACGCGAGCGGGTCCAGGCCCAGCCAATAACGCCCAATCGCCACAACGTTACCCGCGACCTTGTCTTCCCACCCGACGAGACGCGTCGCATTCTCCGCCGATGCAAAGCTGAGGGCGTGAGCGTGCAGAATGCTATGTTTGCTGTGGCAAATGTTGCATGGCTCCGCATGCTAGATCGCGCCCGCCGTGCGATCCAGTCTGGGGACCAGCAAAAGACAGCAACGACGGATGCTGGGTTCAATGCGATGAAGGCTTGGGCGGAAAAGTGTGGTGGACCTACCCTGATGTACTCGGCAGCCAACCTACGTCCGCTCGTAGGAGATCACGAACATGAGTCGCGCATACCAGAGGCGTTCCGCGCTTCTGCACAAACGCAGGCTGCGTGGCGCCGACAGGACATTGTTGTTGGCTCTGGGGCAGCATCGGGTGGTAGTGCCGGAACGAGCCTCCTCCCATCTGATTCCGTCTACGTCGCTCTGGGCTACTTCAATGTTCAGCTCCCCGATGGAGCAAAGCGAAGACATGACGCGGCGGCGATGAGTGACTTTTGGGCTCGTGCGCGTGATGCGAAGCGTCAGACATCAGAAGCTGTCAGCTCGTCTCATATGATTTCTCGGAATGTCCTCATGGGTGAGGAGCGAGGCGCACGTAGTGTACGGTTCGCGATGGAGGACGATGGGTATGTGCCTCGGCCTAGCTGGGTTGCTGGCCCACCTACCCCTGCTGCCGCCTCCACTCCTGTAGCATCTTCTTCTTCTTCACAACCTCCCAAGCCTGCACCAACTCCAGCCCCAGTCATCAAAGCTGCGCCTGCAGCAGCCCTCCTCGGTCTCTCCCTCATGGGCTCTGTTGATACCACTTGGTCATATCACCTCTACCCAACCATCACGCCTACACTGTGCCGCTGCGGCACACGCAAAGCGTACGGCGGGTCGCTCGTGTTCGTGTACACCTTCCGCGGGACGCTCTGCGTTGGTTATGGGTGGGACGAAAAGGCCTTCCCAGAGTTTGACGTCGTTCTTCCCGATGGTGAGGGTGCAGGTGGTGTAGGCATGCGAGCTCTGTACCAGGAGATGCGCGATGTTGTCGCGGACTTTATGCTTGATGGTCCAGGATCAGGAACAGGCGTGGAAGCGGCGCGAGGATTGGATCTGAGTGGTAGGACTAGGCTACCAGAATGGTCCTCAGACCATTACGCAGTGCCGCTCCTGCCCAAGCAGGAGAAGGAGAATGTGAAGGTCGTGAGACATGGTGCTGGTACACGGCCTGCAACTATGGTGCTTGCCAAGCTGTGATCACCCTCATCAACCACGAAACAAACATCTCTACTTCTCCGTCGACTCCCATACCTGTACATGTTGTCAGCTCCCCAGCTCTTCTCGCCACCCACTCACGTCTCCTCCTCGGCTTGTCGCGCTTCCTCACTCGTTCCTCGCATCTAACTAGCATTCACAACTATCCCAAGACGCGTTCGTAGCTTCCTAATCGCTCCTTATATTATTTCGCACCCGTATTCGCCTCTGTGTTCCCGCAATGTCGTCTTTTTCTCCGGCTCTAACTGATATTCCTCATCACTTCATCCATTTTGGGTTTGGGTCTGGGCGTGGACTTTGGTTGTAGATTTCGTTTCTCATATATTCCGTTTTGTTCCTCTACTCGTAGCGAATCATGATCTCATTCACCGCATTGTGTTCTGATTCCTGATGGCTCACTGCATCGTTCGCAACGAACTCTGAGACGCGTGTCCTCCCCAATCCCCAAAGAAACACACCAATATATAAGTCTCATTGTACTGAAGATACAAGGTATGATACTGTAAGGGATGCCCCAGAACCCCGGTAGGGTCGGAGAGAGAAAGACGAGGATGTCAAAAATGCGGTGAGATACTCAGATAGCACACAGTCATCTGGATGTCTATTTTCAAAGAGGGAGTGGCACAAAGGGATGATTAACGAAGCCAAGGGTAACTCCACCTGCCAAAATGGGGCATCGAGCACAACTTCATATCGCGAGGATCGAAGTACAGACGCGGGTGTGCAAGGTGGCTTGGGCTGAGTCGTGCGCGAATAGTGAAGCGTTTACGAGAATCAACGACTGGTTGGCGGCGGGAGGCGCGTGTTCTCCCAGCCACCTCCGAATGCGGCGAGGGCAGAGATAAGGGAAAGCACAGTAGTGAGGATCTGCAGTACGAAAAAAGCACGGTATGGCGTGGTGTGGCATGTCAACAGAAATTGAACAACGCCGCGAGGCCGAGTAAGCGGAGTTACGAGGGGATATGAAGGAGGCGTTGGGAAATGCCATATCGATCAAGTCAGTAGAGTTCACAAGCACGCGGCAGAGTGACCAGACAGGACTTGCCTCGTATGGGTACACGCCACCCTCAACAGACCTAGAGGTAGCCGAGATGTGTGAGTCTCATTCAGGAAATGCTCGCAGTATTATCGGGAGATAATTATAAGCAAAGCACCCACCAGTGCACAATCACGGGGAGACGCGACACATTCGCAACAAGCTGGTACATGATCTGCTCCTTTCGCTTCGCAGTCTTCTCTCGCTGAATGCGAGCCTCCTCACCCTCGGCAGCGGTCGATTTCTCAGATTCCGAGGCTTCTTTGGATGCAATAGCGTGCTGCTCCTGGAGAAGCAGCGCAACTTGAGCGGCAACATACACAAGCCACGCACGGATACTCCATAGAGCAGCCTTGTTGCCTGTCTGGAAAGAGATCCATCGGGGAGCAAGTACAGGAGCCCATGGAGCAGAGAAGAATGACATGAATTCGAGGGGATAGAAGATCAGCATACTGATTCCTTGAAGGCGGCGAAGGGTAAGTTGAAGCCGCGAGGTGGGCTTGTTACGTTCTAGAGCTGACAGGCCCTTCATAATGCCAAGGAAACCTATCACGAGGGGAGAGATGAATACAGCGGGGGGTTTGATTATGAGATAGAATAACTTACCCCACAGCCCAGTCGCTCGCCTGGCTTGGCTCAACGTCCCAGCGAATTTGAACAGTCCCTCGACGCTGGGAGACGTGGGCTTGGCACGAAGGCCCATTCGGAAGAGGCGTTCCGCCCGCCAATTGAGGTAGAAGATAGCCAGTTTGGCGAGATATTGGGTGGTCTATAGTGGTGCAACATTGTTAGTAATCTTGGAAGAACCTGTTGCCTTACGTATCGAAAATCAAGTTGGCACGTACCATCATCAGTTTACTAGTCATAGTTGAGAGAGTGGTCGATAAAGAAGGTTCATGAGGATTACTGCTACTTCAAGGACCAAGAAGATCAAGAGAGCGTACTCGGTGCCAGACCATGTCCCAAAGAATCGGACAGCATGGTCTACAGTGTCCGAGGGCGGCAATGCTTTGCCAACAGAGCCAAGGAACGCATCCTCCACCGCGAACAAGGCTCTCAACGCGACGTTCGGGTTTGCCTTAGACATAGGGGAGTAACAATGTGGAGATGGTGTATAAAACGATCGAGTTGGATGCTAGAGAGCGAAAGGAACGAGGTGCGGATGAAGCGGAAGAGGTTGCTATTTCGAAAGGGCGTGGGCGAACAAAGTTCAAGTCAGTCAAATGGCAATTGGACTAGCCGGAAGACTCTGCGGTCGAGGAAAAGTAGAGGGATTGATTGCACAGTAATCGTATAATATTCTCTGTCGAGACCCCGAAATAAGATGTACAATACTAAGCAAAAGTACAGTATGGCGCAATCCATGTAATAATGATACACCTAGGTCAGAACGTGGTTCTCTCTAGCCAGCTACCAGTTTTTGTGGCCCTGTGCAGAGTAGATAGCTTCAGGCTATCGCCGAATGATACAGGGGGGCTCATGCATAGATCTCCCACTTCCTCGCCCTTCGATCGCAGTAGCTGGAGGAAATTATGACGCGCACATCAGGAGAGCTTGCAGTCACCCATCAACACAGCACACATTATCGAATCACGCTGCTCATTGACATTCGTTGCAGCGGCCCCCGCTGTTCTCTTTGAAAGCCGTGCGCTCCAGCGTCTGCTAACGGCTCGTCATCCGCCATGTCATCGACAACGACATGCCGCTCAAGATGCACTCCAACAACAATCTCGTTCGATGCCCTCTCTTCTATTGGCGCGAGCTTCAGGTTGTGGGTGCCGTCCATTGAAGTGAAGGTTCCTGCGGTCGAGGTTGAGGTGGCCATTGTTACGGTCGAGGGAGTGAACAACGCACTCGAACTGGTAGGTGATTGGACTTGCATGCTAGGGCGGCGCTGCAAGATCGAATCAAGGGAGCGTAGTCAGCAAATAATGAGCGTAGTTCCAGAGAGGGTCTGAAAGGCAGGTAACGTACCTGCCATTGCTCAGACTTCCGTACTTGCTCGAGTGGTATTATGTTGTCACCCTTTCCGCCTTCAAGCTTCCTTTTGAATATCGTTCGGGAGTGGATACTGTGGGATACAGCGTCATTAGGGTTCCCGGATGACGCCATGGGGAGGTAAAGACGATGAATACACACTTTGCTAATAAGGTTGTCGAGTACAACCCCCCAAGCGGCTAAGCAAGACCCCAAGCTTAATATCGACCACGTAGTGTAGCACGCGAAGCTAACTTACCACACCGCCAAACATTACCAACCAGGCAAAGCCATCAAACGAGAACTGGGATTGATAGCTCCATGTCAGCAAGTGGTTCGAGGAGGAAGGCCCTGGGCACGAGAGGGCTTACCACAATGACGACGACGAGTGATACGATTCCAGTTGCTAGCCCAGTGTTGATGGCAAACACCATCATTGTGCGCAACAAGTTATCGGTTCTAAGAGGGCGATTCCGTCCCACGGTCCAATTTAGTAAGACGGAATGAGGAAGAAGAATGGACCTGACGTACTGTCGAAAACCAGTTTTTCTTCTGTACAGATGGAAGCACATGCCCAGGCCAATGATCGTATCCACGAAAGCCTGTTGTCGCAAATGCATTCATCAGCTGGTGTACCAAAACCATATTACAGCATACTCACAGCGCAGGAGAGCCACGCCATGCAAATCGCTCGATCATTCCGCATAATCTCCCAAAAGTCAACTGCTGACACACTGCCGTTCAATCGTCAGCTATAACTGCTCAGATTACGTGGAGCAGAATGGACTTACGCTTTGACCTGTACAACTGATCATGTCGAAGATGGGTTACATTACTGAATAGATTTCATGAGATGAAGAAACTCTTACTGATGCCGAGTGCTGCAGGAGGAGGGGACAACGATGTGAGCACTCCGCCATGGCACTAAGGTATGACGAGAAGCACACTTACTGAAATGTACAACAATCATAATGGCCTAAATTGGGAAGATGAGATAGAATTGACAGGGAAAGACAGGAGGTTCGTACGATCATAATTGGTAACACTGGTCCTCGGGTGACTGGCAACAGACTCGTCAATCAACTGCAGCACAAACCGACGATGGATCTCCGATAAATGACTCACGTTGCCACATTCGAAATACAAGAAACCCCTGCGTAACGACAGAAGAAACAATAATCCCCACTTGAAACATGGTGATCTCCCTATAGGACGAGGTTGGCATTTCGTAAGGAGACGCTCTCCAGTTTGTAGAACGAGGAAAACATACCATGTTATGATAACAAGATTGGTGGTGTTATCCGATTTCCAGTTGGGAATGGCATGTTGATAAATAGAGTATCCGAGGACAAATCTAGGCAAGGAGGGAAAGCATCAGAGCAACGCCTTGTAGGCGAGTATCTTTACAATACTCACAACTGGAAAAGATCGTAGATCCTGCAAAAAAGACAGTGGGGTTAGAGGGCTGTCCTAGTGATTGGCGGTGGCAAACGTACATAAGACCAGCAACCTGGTAAAGCGCCACACAGAATGTATGGTGAGTATGATGACTGCGCGCAAACAATCTAAAGGGGAGATGCTTACTGCAAGCTTGATCGCTATTCGGTCTTTCTTGAACTTGTCAAAGTAGGTCCATGCCTGGACAGATACTATCCCAATCTAGACAAACGGTAACAATCCATCAGTCCAGGCTTCCACTGCCTATTCAAGATCCAAGCGCACCAAACTAAAAGAGTCCGAGTGGAGCCAAAGTAAACATTCAAGTTGATGGTTGTCAATAAACGATGGTAAAATGAACAAGCGCCCTAAAGAATTGCTGACGTTGAGTAGGCAACTACCCCAGCTCCTAGGCCTCCGACGAGGTTGATGATATATGGAGCCATGTTGGACGCAAGAGGTGGGTGGGGTTTAGGAGTAGGCTAGATCTGGGGAGCCTCCGAATCAGGGGTTTCGCTCACTCCGTTGCCGGAAAGCGTCCGAGCAGGAGGTTGAGCTACCAGTGTCGCCCAACCAGAATAGCCAAAAATACAACTCGAGTACGAGACAGAGAGAGGGAGCAAGATCAAAGATTGGAGCGGGGAGGGACAGAGTATGACAGGGACCCCTCGAGGGGGGGAGAGAAAAATGTCAGAATCGCGCACCAAGGCCAAGGTGTTATAAAGTGCCGGGACCCTGCTCCACAGCAATGCCTGGCACCCCACCCAGATCATGTCAATCGCTTCCGCCCAAAGAATACAGTGTCGTGCGAGAATGTGACAGATTTTCCCGAGCACTTAATTTAGAGGAGGCGGGCCAGAGGAAGCTTCCTCCTTGCCTTCAATCACACCTTCTGTTGGCGACCAGCAATAAGATCAGATGTCGCACGCACAGGCATCCCGCAAAAGGCTCGAGCTCCACGGACGGTTTGAACCCGAAGTGTGTCGAAAAAAAAAACCTGCCTTGACACCCTCCTGAGGAAAGGGGGGACTGCATGAAACACGCCTGATCGGCCCAATATTGCAGTGGGATGATGATGATGATGAGAAGCAGCAACCCGACCAAGCATCGAGAGCGAGTAGAAGAGAAGAAACTGTCAAGAAGCACTCCGTCATGAGTACATACTATGTATCTGATCGGGGTGCAGGGCCGGTGGTAACCGTTCAGTTTCTCCCGCATAGACGTCAGAATCTATGTGAACAGAATACTCTAGATGAAAAACCATTGTAATCGTACAGCCGAGCAGCCAGCTCCAACCCCGCTTTGCGCTATCTGTGCGCGACTCCACACCCAGGGCCAGCTCTCTATGTTACCTGACTGGCGGATTCCACCCTTGGGAAGATTGCTCACAGGGTCCGGGGCATGGTTCGAACAGGGGGTCGACGAACGCCCTCAGAAGCAGCAAGAGCTGCAAGGTACGAAGCTTGACTTCTTCGCCGCCCCGTACCCGCCCAATGCTATCCCATGTGTTCGAGCAACTGGAAAGGGACTCAGCCAAATCGGGACTAATATGTGACGTGACTTTCTCGACCAGTCACAATCTGAAACAGAAACACCAGAAACCTGCTCTCTGGACAACGACACTCACGCACTAGTGGTGAGATCTTCTCATGTATATGAGAACTACTATATGAAACTAACAGACGAATCGAGCCTGCCTATTCTTGTCTCCAGACGTCATCGCTACTGAAGAATCTTAGCGTGCTACTACCACAACCTCACCACATTCCATCCTCAAACGTCGATAACTCGAAAATGGACGACGAACGACTCGCCCAGCTCTGGATGGATCGGCTAGACCCTGCTACGGTCAATGCTTTCGCTGGCCAAGCAACGGCGATGGGTTTGGGTGTTGGGAGGTGCGCCCGCTCTATACTGTGCCACAGTTGATATCCCTAATTCCCTTTCTTTCGTCCATCTCGCCGGGACATTCCAGGTCCCTTGAAGAGCTATTGAAAACCAAGGAGCAACTATCAGGGGCCGAGTCCCAGCGTCTCCGCTTCTGGTTCTCGAACAACTGCATGGTTCGTCGATGAAACATCCTCGTCTTCTTCTTCCCCCCCTGGATTTCCTTCAGACTAGGAGTTAATATTGGATTTGCAGGAACCAAGTCGGGACCTGGACACGTATGGAACCATGCTCTTCATGGGTGACCTAAAAGGCATCCAGGCGGACTTCCAGCAACGTGTCGAGGCCGCGCTGGCCGCAGATCCTGACGCCACCTCTGCAGGCTACGAACACCGCGAAACAGCCGCCGACGAGCTATACGCGAAAGCTTGGGGCCCGACTGGCGTCCGAATATACGGCATGCTGGGTCTAGCCCGGCAGATCGTCCCAAACAAGGCCCCTGCGCACCTGGCCATTGCCAAGTGGCTAGCGGAGGACGCGGGAGTGCAGGTCGATGGCCGCGACCTCTCAGGAACCCCTGCGCTCTCGCACGCGATCTCGACCAAGCCTGCGTTTGATACTGAGGACGCCGAGTTGCTCATGAGTGCTGGGGGCGATCTCAACACGCAGAACCGTTATGGTGGGACGGCAGGGCACGAGATTAGCCAAGCGTACAAGCCTACGCCTGCGACCCCAGCAATGGAATGGTATCTGGCTCATGGAGGGAATGTGGATATCCGAGATGGAGATGGCTTTGTTGCCCGCCTTGCCCTGTCCAAGACGCCGTTCCGAGGGCTTAGGGAAGTGGTTGCAAAGGAAGATGCGAGGCGGAATAGGGAGAAGAATGTGATTTGCTCATTCTGTGGGCAAAAGGACTCGGAGTTGATGTTGTGCACTGAGGGGTGTGGACAGGCGAGGTACTGCACCACCAGACGATGCCAAAAGGCCGACAAGCCGAATCACGAAAAGGCCTGCACCAAAGCTATAGGAAAGTAGATTCTAGTCATTAGTCCTCGTTGCATTTTTTGAAGATTATTAGCATTTATGTTGTCGTCGTCGTTGTTGTGAACATGTCGTCGATCCTATCACCACCTGGATGAGTGTGCATAATAATAAGACTCTTTTGAAAAGACAAAGCAGCTTAAGAGCACGACAGGGAACGTAAAAGGGATTTTAGCTTGATTAAACGCGTAGGGGGTCGCCACAGAGGAGGGGGGTGTGAATAAGCGCCGTGTCTCCCCGTTTTGCTTGTTGTTGGCTCCCGTTCTCGTGGTGGTGAGGCCCTTGAAAGCAGGTGCGTTTGTGGGCGCTGTCGAGAGCGTGAGCACCGCGCGGCAAGAAAGTTGACGGTCACGCAGGTCGACATGGACGCATCCAACATGCCCCCACCTCCTCCTGTGGTGGTGGATGATGCCGGTCATGACCACGGCAATCGCCCCCCAGATTCTGAGCCTGAGCTGGTGACGGTCAGTGCCGCAACATCAACACCAGGCGCAAAATCATCGGTCCCCAGAAAACGCAAGGCACGCGAGGATGGCCAGCCAGCCCAGCCCCGTCGGCTGACGCGCTCGCACGAGGCCTGTGCTCGCTGTCGTCGCAAAAAGAGCAAGGCACGTTGTCTCAGACGCCCCACCACTCGTCCTCGTCCTCACTCAACATGTTCATCTCGTTCTTTTTCGTGTTCTAGTGTGATTCCAAGCACCCCAGCTGCTCGGCCTGTCTTGCAGCGGGCGTCGAGTGTGTCCAGGAGGACCGCTATCGCCAAACGCTCAAGCCACGAGGCTACACCGACCTGCTCGAGGCCCAGATCGACAAATGCGCCGCCCTCCTCAACAAATTCATCCCAGGCTTCAAGCTCGAGTACCTCGACTACCATCTCAGCAACTATGGTGTCGTCCTGCCCTCCGCCGACGGCAATGGCGAGCAGTTCATGACGCAGGGCTACATCCCAGCCGAACATCTCCAGGGTGTCGTCCCCGAATACGATCCTGCCACTGGCGCACCCTACGCTGCTGGCCCTCCCTTTACTGTGGAATCAGCCATGCAACCCGCCCCCGACGCGCAAACGCTGATCAACGCTGCCGGGTCGACAAACGCTGGAGGTCTATATGATCAACAACCTGTCGCAAGCACTTCTCGGCCTGCAGCAAAGGATACGAATGGAAAAGGCACCGACCCTATGGCGAACGACCTCACAAACACTCCTGGGCTAGTCAAGGCGTTCGTTATCGGTCAAGGATTCGCAAAGGACGCGAAGCAAGGTGTGTTGATTTCGTACTGTTACGAAAGGCCGCATCTTTGTCTGATCCATCACTCGCTTCTAGGCGAAATACCTAGCCAAGATATCCTGGGCAGCATCCCTGAGCGTCGCACTGGCGTCGTCAAACGCAATCCCACCGTGTGGAACGCGACTGCCCTCCCGCGTTCCGGAACCCAACAACCCCTCCACCTCCCACTTGACCGCGAGGTTGGTGGGCACATGCTCACACAATACTTCCAGAACCTGAACCCTTATCGCCCCATCGTTGACGAAGTCGAGTTCTATGCAAAGCTAGAAGTCCTTTACTCCAGCATCTCTCCCGATGCAGCAGTGCGGGCAAGCGTGGCATCCAGCAAGTATGCTGATGTGGTGGAGGATAGTGGGTTCTTGTGCACGGTCTATCTACTCTATGCTCTTGGTACTCTGCACGTTTACCACATGCGGATTCATGAGGGTGACAGCTCGCAGGCTATTGCTGAACCGACTTGGCCTACCAGCGAAGAGTTTTATGATTCCGCGTTGGCGTTGAAGCCCGAGCTGCAGAACACCGTGTCGACTCTTCAAGCGCTACTTGTGCTATACTGGTATCTGTTTACTGAGGTATGATACTCTCCCTACTGTCGTCTCGTTTCTTCCTCTCATCCAATTGTCTATTAGAACCATGGCAAAGACACTTGGCGTCTGGTTGGCAACCTCGTCCGCCTGGCTGTCGAGCTAGGTCTCCACCACGATCCTCGAGAACAACCCAATACCTTCTCAGCAGATGAAGTGCAGCTGCGGACTCGCCTGTGGTACATTGTGCTCGCTCATGATCGAGATGCCTCCGTCATGTTTGGGCGCCCACTCGCAATCCAGCGCGCCGACTTCAACGCCCCACCTCCTTCCCGAGTGAGCGAGCAGGAAGTTGAGGTGTTCGCCGAGCACTTTGAGCTATCGTCAGAGCTTCTCCACATTCAAGGCGATTTCGTCAACTCGCTCTACCGCCCTGGGAAGCTCACAGGCGAGCAGGTCGTGCTACGTGCCATCGAGGTTGAACGCTCGCTGGAGCAGTGGAGGAAGAAATTGCCAGAGGAATATGCACAATTCATGGGAGGGTCTCTCGGCTTGGGTCGAGAGGCCAAGATTGCGGTCGTTCCGACGATTGTCACTCCACCAAGGGCCTTGACGATGCTGAAGTACAGCATCCTGAGGCTCTTCTTGCTGCGTTCGGTCTTCAACAACAATGTCGTGTCAGCCCACGTAAGACATAAGGCACTGCATGATGGTACGTTCTCTGTAGTAGCCCTTGGTGATGGAAGATAGCTGACACTCACATTTCTCACTAGCCGTTATCACTGCGCACAACATCTTGATCATGGAGGCCCAACTCACCGCGTACCCTGAGACGTTCTTCTTCCTCTCCCCCATCCCCGTGCACGTTGCTGCCATGACCATCCTCTTTGCTTCAATCTCCAAAGTCGAAACTCTCGCCTTTGGGCTCGCTCGGGAAGACATCATCCTCTCCCTCAAGATCCTCCCCGTCCTGCGCTGGCGTCTCCCGCCTGCGGTCCAAGCCAAGCTCTTTGACTCGCCCACAGGCGCGCACAAACTCATCAAGACATTGGGCGAGACGGTCTACGGCGCGTTCGACAAGGCGGGTCCGATCGGCTCGCCGTTCCTGATTGACGAGATGTACTGGCTGAGCAACGACATGCTGCGTGCTGATACGCCCCCGAGGATCGACGAGGTGTGGAACCCTGGCAAGACGCCTGATGAGACGAAGGGTCTGCCTGTTGGGATTGGCGAGGAGACGCACGAGCACAAGCTGATTCAGAACAAGGGTGCTTCACTCCAGGACCAGCGCGCACAGTTTGAGGCTGCGTCTGGGCATGCGACTGCTAGCACTGCTGCGCCTGGTGGTGCTGCTGCTGGTGCCAGTGCGCTGCCCATGGACGTCGAAACTGATGCTGCGGAAGACTATGATGCTGATAGCGTGCAGGCGTTGCTGAATAATCTTGATGATCCTGTACATGCTGATGGCGAGCCAGAGAACGGTAATCCGGAGAAGTATCTCGAGGCGTGGTCGAAGCGAGACGCCACTTGAACTGCCGTTTCTTTCGCTCTGCCTACTTATGATGGTGTGTCCTACTCTCACCATGGGTGCGGACCCCCCCTTGTCGGACTTGTCTTTTCTTTTGCGTATTCTTCTTTTGTTGCTGTACTGTACTTTTTTTTCTTCATCTTCGATCACTCTGGCGAAATCACTTGCCTCCTCTTCTCGCTTCACCATTTGGGCTGGACGTAATGAATGCAATAGGTATGGGTGCACACTACAAGGGAAGGGCGTGATTGTACAAGAAATGGCTCTTATAAAGTCAAGAGTGAGGAGCTTAGACTACTGCTTAGAGCATGGCAGACTACTCAGAGCATGGCAGTGTCCAGGACAGGAGCGAGCTTCGTTTCAACAGGCTCTGACGACCCGTCCGCCTTGGGTCTTGTGGAGAAAATGACATCCTTTATTACCTGTGCAATGAGGCCGTGCTGCGCCTCAGAGGAGATTCGTGTACTGTATTACAATAGAGTGAGCTCAAACTGAAGGGTTGACGAGGCGAAGAGTCAAGATACGAACCTATCTCGCACAACCTGCTCCAGGGCATTATCATCTTTCTTCTTGTCTTTCCCTCCTTTAGCCTTGTCCACGGCGGCAGGGAGAAGGTTCTCAAGGACAGCAGTGGCTGTTGCTGAGATGCCCGTGCCGCGCGAGCTGACTGCTGACGTCGCCTTGGTCATCTTGGCCTGAAGATCAGCGAGCTGAGACGCAGCATATGCACGGTTCTGCGAGGAGAAAGCACGGTGAGCTGATTGATGCTGAAGAGAGAGACTAGACGATACACACAGAGATGAGAGGGGTCTGACTGAGAGTGTTCACCCAGTACTTGTTCCATAGCAAGCTGAGCAGCTCATCGTCAAGTTTGGATTTGAAGATGGAGATAGGGATGGGGTAGTAAGAGTCGGCATGCACACCAAAGTCTTCGATCTTCTCGAGAGGGATGGATTGGTAGTCTGACGACGAGTTTGGCGGTTTGTACCCCTGCAAAAAAAAAAAAAAGATAATTGAGCGTAAGTATGCCGGGGCAAATTATTGGGAGCAGCACTTGCCTCAGGGTAAGTGCGGAAAGCACCGATTTCCACTTTTCCGGCAGAAACAGTCCGGTTAGGGTCAATCTAGGAAGATAGAGGAATCTCAGACACTAAGATAGGCTGTGCACGCAATCCTCGAGTACGCACCACAACAGCGACGAAAGGGTCTTGGAACTTTTGGTTATGCGATTGGGTGGACACATCGATACCGGATAGCCAACACCCATATCCAGGATGAGAGTGGTACCAGCCGATCACGTTCTCTTGCCTTCCAGCCTAAGTTGGAGGTCACACATTGGATACGAAGACCGAAAGAGATACACATCACATACCTTTTCTGACGAGTCGTTGTATTGAGCCATGTATTCAAACGCGGCGTCACCTGCGTTGACACGAGTCTCCGTTCCTTGGACGGGAAGGGCAAAGGAATCGAGGATGACTAGGCAGTCTCCTTGCACACGACCTTGCATAAGGCCCATGATTTCATACACGCCTCCAGAACGAGCGTGAATAACCTACAAGGGGACTGATTTAGTCCAATGATAACGTCGAGTATTGACAACGCGCACCATTTTGATCAGAGCTATAGCGGATATCTTGCAGCTCTTGAACCAGTGAGGGCTGTGATGAATATAAGAGATTCAGAATTTGTGGCGTCTGGTTGAGCAAGGCACCCACTCGTTCTTCCAGGGCGCCTCATTGTTGATCTGGGTGTTATAGGCTTTGTCGTGCTTGAAGATCGCATCCTGCGGGTCGATCTCCTTGATGTCGTTCGTCAAGTGGAAGGTCTGTAACGGAACGTTTCCGTGCGCAGACATCTCGGCAGCGTCTATCGCGTTTTATTCGTACGTTCGATGCCTGTCTGAGTGTGTAATGATGAAGATAAGACACTGCACAGGAAGCGCGCAGTGGCGAAGCAAGTAGGTTTGTTTGGCGGTGTTGGGCAGGCGTGCTGAGGCTGGGCAGTCGCGTTAACACCCACGATCTCTTCTTCCTTCCGTCGCGCACCTCGATCGAAACGTCCAAGATGGCCGATAATAGTCTCGATAGTCTGCTTGCGCGCCTGAATACAGCCGAGCTCCAAGCAAATCCAAAGACGCTTGCAGCCCAGCTCACTGCCTTTGCGAAGCGCGAGGATGGTCCCGCCATCTTGCGCGGGGGCCTCCATGACGGCAGCGACCCTCTCGTAGTGGTCCCTCCGGCAGCTATGACCCTTCAATACCTCTTCATCCTGTAAGCCTTTCGTCTAGCAAAGAATTCGTCCATGGCCATCCTCGCGTGCACGCTCACCTTGTATTGCCATAGGACGACTCGGCTGACGGTTACAGGGTCTGAACCCGTCCAACCTGACCATATTCTTGGTTTCACGCGGCTTTTCAATCCCATCCATGCTCGATGTGCACCTGAACGAAGCAAGTCGAACCATTCAATCTTGCCATATGTTTAGAGTCATTGATGACATTGTTGATCACAGTAAGCATGTTGGCTCGCGCAATTGTGCGATATGGGGAGAATGCGCATAACGTAAGTCTGAATAGATGGAACCTCATTCGCCGTTCCTCACCATCCACTTCTAGCCTGTGTTCCCTCTTGAGCCACTGCACAACCTCCTTACTGCCTATCCACCATCCCTGTCTTACCTCACCACCATACATCCTCTATTCTTGGCAGTAAGCACTGACCCTGAGATAATTCCCCGCGTACAATAACTAATGATATGCCTAGTCCATCGTTGAGACGAGGAATTTCGCCGCGGCAGTCCCAATACTTGAAACCCCAATCACCCAGGTTGACAAAACGGTAAAGCTCCGACCAATTTAGATCTTCATCCTAGATACTAATATATCCGCAGGTGTCTGATCTGGAATACACGGATGTGTTGCAATACTATTACCTCGGTGGTGTAGCGTTCGCTGCGCTTCGCAGGTTTGACAAAGCCGAGGAGTTCCTGGAAACTGTGAGCTCTCATTCCGGCTCCAGATCGTGCGGAAACGCGATTGAGTTGACGGTCAATACAGGCTGTGTCCTCTCCAGCACACGTCCCATCCGCCATCCAACTAGAAGCGTTCAAGAAGCTCACCCTGATCCAACTGATTCGACACGGTCGGGTAATGCGCACCAACTTAGCTCGCCATCTAAGACGAACGCTAACCCGAGATCACAGACACTCTCGATGCCAAAATACACCAATGGTGCTCTCATCAAACAAATGAAAAATATTCCACAGTACGCCGCAATTGTCAAGCACTATCCTACCATCAAAGGCCCTATCACAGAGCTTCTGACTAAGGAGGGTGCCTTCTTCACTGAGGTAACTCGGTACCCTCCACTCCGCCCCGCGTGAACTCACCTAAATTTTGACTATGTAGGAGGGAAACCTCGGCCTCATCAGAATCGTGATTGACTATGGTTCGCGATGGGCGTTGAAAGGCCTGATGAAGACATACAGCAGTTTGTCGGTAACGCAAGTTGCAAAACTCATTCATCTGCCCAACGAACAAGTGGCGCAAGAAATTATCACCAGCATGGTAGGCCTCACAGACGTTTATGTAGCTTATCACGGTTATATTGATGCCCTTCTCTTCCCTCAGATCACTAGTGGGGAGCTGGCAGCAACCCTATCGTCCACTGGGGTCCTCGAGTTCCACGAGGACGTCATTGATGCACAAGCGATCGCCCCACAGGCCATCCAAGACTTATTGACAAAGGCTCAACTGGATGGACTTGAGCTCGAGCAGTTGCAGCGCTCGATGGTTGCAAGCAAGGCTTTGCTACAGAAGGTACTATTCCGGTCCTTCGCCTAAAGATGCCGGCGTGCGCTGAGTTTTATTTTTATTTTCTTTGCAGGCGCTCAAAGAGAAGGAATCGCCGTACGAGCGCGGCGGAGGTGCCATGGGTGATGAGGATTGGCCATCCGAGCAGATCGTCATGGAGAGTTTGTTCGACTAGAGCTAGTCATCTTGTGCTCCTGTTTCTGCTGTATGCCTCCAGTTGCAACAGCATGATCTTTGCTGTAATATCATCAGTCATACTCTGCCCAGGCAACATGAGCTCTTCCCTCTCTTGAACGCGACAGAAGCGGATGGTTCCAATAGTGCTTCTAGCTGCGACGTAGAACCTGATATTTGGGTGTCAAATGAAGAAGATGGGCATCTTTTGACATGAAGCGTGGTGAACGCCAGGATGAACTCTTATTCCCGTCCAGTGTTTTGTGCAACTGTTGGCTTGGCGCTTGTTCGAACGGCCACTGATCGGCCACAACTGCCCATCCCATGGAAAGTTGGTCCAAATTATTATCCAAACTCTCGGTCGCCGTGGCCCCGCGTCTGAGGATGCTTATCAATGCACCGAGAGGAAACACGTCGATACGACTATACAAGTCTCGATGAAGCCCAGCCTTACTAGTCAATCCCACACACAGAGCCAAGCTTCTAGGCCAACTTCATCCACGACAGTGCTTGTGAAAGGCACCGCTTGTTTTGAATGCCGCACACGTAAAGTGGTGAGTAGTGACTAGCTATTAGCCTAGTGCCATGAACTTTCCCAGCTAACGTTCTGCAAATCTTTCTTGTTTGTCCCTCAATCGCCTCTCATTGCTCTACGATTCCGCCACTTCCCTCCTTTCCATATGAATGATGCTCTTCATTGACCTTCCACCGTGCTTTTTGTGACCTCGTCGACTTCGTCGCTCCAAGAAATGTGACGGGTGGAGACCTACCTGCATTCGATGCTACCGTTCAGGGACACCGTGCGTCTATGCTACTCGGATTGACAGGCGTCGAGCAACGGAGGTTTTGCGGGCTCGTGCAATAGATCTGCAGCTGAAAGTAAATCAGATGACTCTCGCCTCAACCCACGATCTTTCTTTGGCCGCGGCTCGACTATCGGAACGAATCAACCAGTTGGGGTCACCCAAAGATCATGCACCCTTCGGCGGAACTCATATCATTATGCTGCCTCGGGTCGTAGATGACCAACCCGCCCTTTCTGCTTGGAAGAGTGGCGGGCAAATCCTCGTCGATAATTTTGTGGAAGGATGCGATGCTGTGGCCTTGCAGCGAACAGTCATCGAGCAAAATATCGACGATTATCTATGGAAGGAGGGGGAAGAGCTCCCAGCTTCAATGGCACTTTATCTGTACGTTTTGGACATCCTCAGCCTCGAATTTTCGATTGAATTCTGACCCATACCACCCAGAATCGGCCTGTTTCTTCCACACTCTGAACAGTTCCACTTCTTTATGGACATCCCATATTTCCTTCACTGTCTTTCCCTTCCTCCCTCTCACCCCGAATCTATACATCCTTGCTTGCGATACGCATGCTACCTCGGTGCATGTAACCTTCTCCACGGTCGCCTAGCCTCACACCAAGCGTATTTCCTTGAGCGCACCCGCCATTACCTCGACCAGTCCCTCATGTTCGCCGATCGCATAACTCACTTCCTCTGGGCTAGCATGATACTGGCGTGCTACTTTGGACGTGTACGGCGGCTGCCAGAGAGCTTTGTTATTCGGAGCTCTGCCGCCCGTCTAGCGTCTGCTTGCGGTCTTAGCCAAAACACTGCCGCGGTAGAGGAGGATGATTGCCAGCCCAGCGGGTTCTTGCTGCCGCCTCCAAGGCATCAAGCTGAAGCAAATGATCGCATTCAGCTGGCATACTCGATCTATATTAGTGACCAGTCCTTGGCTGCCATGTCTTCCTATTTTGGGACATTGAGAGAGACATTTATACAACGCTCTCCTTTGGTGTCAATATCCTCCAAGGAGCCTTCCATCAACGAGCAAGGGCTAAAGGTCCGTAACTCCTTTCGTTCCCACCTCACCTCTAGTGACACTTGCATTTGACATAGGAAGAGAAATTTGAGTTTTGGCGATCTCAGGTAGATCTGAAAGCATCTATACTCAAGCTTTTTCAACGGGTGGTACAGTGTGCCATCTCTATCCTTGGTAGGGCTTTTCTGTCGTCGGATCTGAACCCATGCTGACGCCTGACTGCTCTATGAAATATCACCAACTCCAGAGAAAAAAGGAATTTGTGAAGAGTATCTTGCTTTGAAGTCAGAAATCCTTTCGCGCATCAACTCGATCCCAACGCTACCCAGCCCACTCCAGCTACGGCCTTCAGGCTCAAGAAACTTCTTCAGCCCACACCTCATTTTCGCGCACGCCACACTCTATGGGGCTGGGTTGATCTTATGTGGCTCATGCGCTAGTGAGGATGCGGAGGCGAGACATTGTTTGCTCAAGTACGCGCGATTGCTGGCCGATGTTTGCGAGCACGTGGGGGGGCTTAGCCGCCTTCACAAGGTCCAGGTAGCTGTCCCGATTGTGAGTATCGTATTCGTTCCAGAAATTACGGAATCGTAGCTTATAACGGCTCAGATTCATATGATGAATGCAACTCGCATAATTGCTCACGAACTGAAGCGATCCGCAGCGGGTACAAGTCCTCGCCTGTCGACTGAGTATTGTAGTGCCATTGAATCAATTCTCGACTTTCTTGATGATGTCGTTTCAATATCTCCAGCTTGGGGTAAGTATAGCACTCCTCCCCTCTATGGTAATTGGGAAAGAGCCGCTGACTTGGGGTCTGATTTCCTAGTGGATCTGCCTCTGTCACTCAAAGATACCCTGAGTGCTGCGGCGAATGCGGTGATAATATAATGCGTTCGGGGGCGCATGTCCTTACAATAGCTCGCGGACTCTTCGCCAGCAGGCTGTGATAATTATCTTCTACCATATATTCTACTGCTTCTACACCTTCGATACCGCAACATGGCATTGTATGGTTCTGACCACCGACGTGGGCTGAATTCAACACCACTTTGAAGTCTGGATATACGTATCAATTCCATGTTGATAGCCACGAGGTTTATCTGCAGGGGTGGCCTCCAAGCTCAGATGTTTCCTGACGAAAGGAGTTTGGTGTTTGGCGATTGAATACAAAGCTGTCACGTGCCCGTGCGATTCCGCGCGAACGACCTCGAAATTTGCTGGACGTTTGTAGCGACCTCTCCGTTTCTTTATCTTTCTTTTGGTGAAGTTTGCTATGGCTGGTGGGAGCTCGAGGCCCCTACTTTCTACCGTAAAAAATTCGCGGCGGTCCTTGTTGCACCGCTCAGTTCAGCCCTCGAACGGAGCGAATTCGTTTGGTGCGTATCATATGCGCATCCATCATAACGAGGATGGCTGACGCGTTATAACTTTGTAATAGCTTCAAGTAATGCTAGGAGATCCTGGTCATCTTCGTCGCCGACGTGTTCGCGTTCTTCCCCTTTGAACCCAAGCTCCACTGTTCCAGCTCAACGTGTGGCACCCACCTCTTTCAAGTCCCAATCATCCTCCTTATCCACTATTACCCTCTCTAAAACCCTTTCGACCTCTCTACCGTCGTCTTCATCGTCTATTGGCGCGTTTACGTCGTCGAAACCCTTCTCGACTTCTGCGGCGCATGCATCCAAGCCTCCGGCCCCTGCACAAACCTCTGAAGGCGACGATGGGCACTGGGCCATCTACTATCTCTGGCAGACTTTCCCCAATCTCCCAACGGACTTTGCACCGGATGTTGCGAGACGCATGCTTACCCACATGTCATACCGGGCTGGCGCACAGACATATGGGCATAACGCGCGACTGTCTTTCCTAGGGAGGAGAGTCCTGCAAGCGTATTTGCTCATGCATTTGCAAGCAACCGTGCCGGACTCGGTGATGCTCGGCCCTGGCGCGGGCCAGAAGGGTTCAGTGCTCAACAAGCCAAAGGAGGCGGGTGCATTAGACGGATTCATGGACCTTGAGGCGATTGTGGAGAGTGCTTTGGAGACCAGGAGTCTGGGCGAGAGAGTCGCGCCGGTATGGAGACTAGAGAACGGTATACGGTGGACTTCTGCAGTAAGTGCCCAACTGCTTTGTTTCGCTGGGGCGAAGTTTCACTGATTCTTCACTTCTCTCCTTAGCTCTCACCTTCCAAACTGCCAGGACATGCGGCAGAGCAGAGCTACCAGCGTGGGCGTGATAAGGTCATGGGTACAACAGTTGAAGCTATCATCGGGGGTATTTTCCACCAATTTGTGAGTACACAGCAACTCGAGTCCTGGTGTATCTCGTTACTGACAGATGAACATAGGGTGGCCTGGAAGCCCAGTATGTCTTCCGTGAGCACGTTCTACCATACCTTGAGCTGCCACGAAGCCTACAACCTGCGTCAGAAGCTCAAGAGGTACCATTTCGGATAGTGAAAGGCGTAGTGGATTCAGCTACTTCTAATACTCCAAGGCGTCGAACTGTTGCATAACTATCCTATACTCCATACTTCCACACCAATTAATACTCCCAACCTTATTAGTGATTACAGTTGGAAGTGCTGGGTCTGCTTGTGCCCAATCCTCTTGAGCTTTGGAGATTCACGTTCTGTTGTGGCAGTCGACGGTTAGGATCATCCAATTGACAGCTTAATCTTGGTATGTTTCTGAACGCCGCAATATCTGTGAACACTGTATGCACCGAGGTTGTTGTGTGCCGCATAAATGCATGAGTAAGATACCTAAACGTTTTGTATATTGAATGAAGAGAAAATAAGCACTAAATGAACATGAGTAATATCACTCTCCACTATGACTCTTTTGTGGGCAATGGCGAGGTATTATATCACGACAGGGTGCGTAGGAAGATGGCCATCACAGGAACAGTTAGGTAAAAAGGAATTACAGAAATCATAAAAACACAAAGCATATGAGAGCACGTCAATTATTTATCGTGGAAACAGGATTGCGCAGCCTGGAGAGCCAGAGTGTGGTAGATCTGGGGACCTGAACAAGATGTTCGCCCAAGGTTGGCGGAACACCACGCAGCTACAGAGTTTTCGAAGGGTTGCTGTCAATATATATTATAAGTACTAGGAAACATTGGAATAAAGGCCAAAAGCTCCAGCGACCAAGGGTTCGAGCGCGCTTATTTGGTATTGAGGCTGTATAGTTTGGACAAGGCGCTAGGCCAAACAAAGCCAACCCTCCGACCCCACCTCTGTCTCTACGACGCGCCATGGCTTTCAAGGAATATCAAGTCATTGGGCGTCATCTGCCCACCGAGGCGGAGCCCACGCCCAAGCTGTATCGCATGCGTGTCTTCGCCAGCAACGAAGTGATTGCTAAGAGCCGATTCTGGTACTACCTGCGTTCGCTCCGAAAGATCAAGAAGGCGAACGGCGAGATCGTTTCCGTCAACCAGGTGCGTAGAGGAACCCTTGCTCGTATAAACCTGGGCTATATGGAAGGACTGGCCAATTGGGCTGGAGCCGATCTTCGCATTCCCGAATCGCCTATACTTGTCTCTCAATTGGGGTGCATCGAGCTAACCAACTGTCTGTACTCATTATCCTGGCAATGCTTAGATCTCAGAAAAGAAGCCCCTGAAGGTTAAGAACTTTGGTATTTGGGTGCGATATGATTCGCGGTCTGGGACACACAACCTGTACAAGGAAGTCCGTGATATGTCCCGTGGTGCCGCCGTCCATGCTCTCTACCAGGACATGGCTGCTCGCCACCGTGCCCGTTTCCGGTCTATCCAGGTTAGTACCCTTGTCCTGATCGTCTATCGACACCGTCGCTCATTCCACCACCTCTTGCACAGATCCTCCGTGTCCAGGAGGTCGAGAAGACCGCAGACATCCGCCGCCCTTACATCAAGCAGCTCCTCACCCCCAAGCTGCGCTTCCCCCTCCCCCGCCGCATTCCAAAAGCCGCTGGCAAATTCGCTGCACACCGCCCAAAGACCTTCTAATCGTCGTGTTACCAGCGTCTTCATATCCTATCTGTTTTCGTGTCTGTGTCGCAACGCGAACACGATCCCTTCTCCCCATATTGGGATTGCTATGTACATGCACCTACATGACTTTGACAAAAATTCATGCTTTCCCATCGCACTTTTTTTTAATCATTGTTCTCCAGTCTTTAGTTAGCAACTTGAGTAAGAGTGATTTAACCGTGAGATACTTGGCCAATTCAATCCTCGTTATTTGGCTGTGTTGTGACCCAAGTCGACGTTCTAAACTCAGCCGCGCTCCTTCCTACCGCCAGACACGCAAACAGCAGAGACGCCCGAGGACGCAGCGAACGAATCCTTGCCAGAGATTTTACATCTGAAATCGAAAGGAATACCTCTGTACGTGTTGGCATCTTCATTCGACTCTCTGTCGCCATTACTCCGCAATCGCTATCATGACGCGCTATAACTGAAACCATACAATTCCCTGGGTTCATCGTGATTAATGCGAATTCTCTTTCGCCCTGCCCCATAGACCTTTGCTTCCTGGCGTCTGGTACAGAGTCTGCTTATCTGGTACAACCGGAATCTTCCCAGCAGAGTTGGAGGGCCATCTCGATCGGTGCAAGCTGATTCGAGTGTTCTGTCGGTCAGGGACCAGGTCTCGTTGGTGCGCGCCCTTTTTTCTCCCATGTTCTATGCCGTACAGCCTCACCCCCAACATGCGGATCAGTCTCCCGGCTCGTAGATTTGAGCCTGGAACCCATCGAGCGTGCGAGTGCAAGCAGCATGAGTGACGCCCCGGCAAAGGAGCCTGAGACTGCTGAAGCAACCCCAATCAACACCCTGGTACACCCTAGCCCAACCATCCCTACCGAGCCCCTACCCATGGCATCCACATCTGTGCCTGAGACCACTCAGGTCTCTGACTCCACCCCTATCCTCTCTGCCATACCGCGCGCATCTACTTCATCATATCGAGCATCCTCTGATGCCATCGAAGCCTCGCACCCTACCGACCCCCTTTCCGCCCCGCGTGATCCAGCATTGGACGAACCTCAGATCAGCCTCACATTCCTGCTTATCTCTGGGCGGCGGACGACGTTATCTTTTCCCCAGTCCTCCACGATGCTCCAAGTTAAGCAGATCCTGTGGACTACCTGGCCCGAAGAGTGGGCTGAAGAACGTCCTCCTGCACCCGCGTTCCTCCGATTGCTGCACCTGGGTAGAATGTGGACCGATGAACTCCGACTTGCTGGTGAGTGTTGTTGCTGTCTGCGCCCGAATATTTTCTTCTCCCTCCGTTCGTCACTTTCCAATGAGCCGGAAACACAACACAATTGTATCCAGCCAGCTGGCTGTTGTGGAGTCCCATGTGCAACGATTTGCACTGGGTTATGGCACACGATCATATGACTGAATTCTATTCTGGTCCTGTGACGTCCTTCTTTTTCTCCTTCTCCTTCTCTGCTCGCCTTTCATTTCAAACCCCGGTTCATTTTCGAGGATAGTATGGCGTAAGTCTAGGCACCAACTGATTGAACTCTCTCTGTAGATATGACACTTTCTGCGTCTAGTATCGTCCACCTGTCCATACGTCCGTTCGTGCAAGCTGGTGAGAACGACCGGGGGTCCTCGTCGAAACGAAGGAAGTCGAAGAGGCTCTCAGTCGCCGCATCGGATGCACCAGTTGCCGGTACCAGTAGAGGTGCAGAACCCGAGGACAATGGGGGCTGCTGTTGCATCATTTCTTAGTACATATGGCGGTGTCTTTGCCACTGATGTACCTCTCTCCTCCCACTTTTGCTGCTCCTTATCTCCTTCTACCCGACCACTCCTTTCACGTATCATATCGCAGCACACTTGCCCAACTAGCCCACCCCCCTATCTTAACGACGACTCGCTGATGTCCTTCCCACCTACTATCGTATTTACTCTGCTACGGACTTTTGTACATCCCCCTCGCTCCGAACTGATTCCCCTCTAGTTAGCATTTATCTTCGTGTGTATATGTCTGTGCCCAGCTAGCCCTCTTGTCGTGCTGTTGGGGCTTCATCTAGTTAGCTTTCGTTGCCCCTTTGTAGCAACATTGCGACCTTATTGTCTGCTTGGAACCCTTTTATTACGATGTTAACGTGTAGTGTAACCTCGTCGCTGCCCCTGAGATCTCTGTAAATTACAGGCTGTCTGAAAGCTTCCGTGTGTTGGACCGGGCCCGGAGGCAGGTAGATCATCCTCATGAACTTGTTCTCCAAACCCAATCTGTTGTTTGGCTTCAGGGTCTCGCCCACAACAAAGCTTCTCGACCTATGCGGCAAGCCAATGGGGAGCAATTTCGAGTATTCTTTGGCCCTGCGCAGCCACCCGGACCCACGAATGGATCGTTTGCACAGTTATCACAATCTTCACTGTGATTTGGAGGGTGCAAATCGGTTGACGCGCTTGAGACAACACCGAGCGGCCTCGACCCATCACCGTTTATGCAATTGCTCCGTTGCGCTCTATAGATATCTCATCTGCTTGTCTATGGCAATGATTCTTCGTCTCGCAACCAATACCGACGCTAACGACGACCGTCCAGCGGTCGAGCCGCAATTAGCATCTTCATCAGAGCCAGCGTCTCATTGACAGCTCTGGAGCGCGCGCATCTTGCAGCCTAGGAGTTAGTTGCCCTTCGAGCGGTTCCGCGCTAGAAAGGCGGTCCTAAGAAAAAAAGGCCCCTAGAGGATCAGAAGACCTTCGTGTTTCAAGGTTTATTGAAACGCATAGGCCGCTCTACTTAGTGGCTCTAGACTCGAAGGGTTGAGCCGTGATCTTGCAATTCTGATTATCTCCCTAGAGCCACGTCTATGTTTGATTAGCCCGCGCTTGCTTGGCCCATCGAAACACGCTTGGGACGATGTAAGTGCCAGCCATGGCGCTGCACTCCTTGCTGGCGACTCCTTGACGAGGTTGAAGTGGGCTTCTAGCTCCTGGCGCTCGCCAGCTGTCAAGCTTGTATGATTTTGCCGTCTGATCACCTTCTATCGACCTATCAACACTACTTCTATTAGTTGGTGGTGCTCCTGAGCGCGCTCCAATCATGGATACCCCCCATTCTCTCAATCTCCCACTGTAGCCTGAAGGCTTCACCATAAAAGAGAATGAAAAGCGGTGGGTAGTTTCTCATCGCATCATATTCCAACTCTCATTTCCCTCGTATTACCAGAATGTCCTCTACTAGACCCCGATCGGGCTCTTCCTCATCCATTGGCTCTGATACGTCCATTGAATCTTCCATCTCTGATATCCCTGAGGTTTCCCCTCGTTCACGGACCATCGACACCACCCCTGAGCCAGCCCCCTCGACGGCGAGCGAGCTCATCACAAGAGAAAGTCAGGCCTTCCGAGCCTTCTGGACAGAAAATGTATTCGGCGCTGGTAGCCGTCGTCAACGGTTCGTTGGCAAGCAAGAACTCAAAGACATCCTCAACGTATTGGAAAGCACACCTCTCATCGGAGAACAAGTGAAGGGCTTCAATATTACTCTCCGAAATTCCAATAAGGTGCGCCTGCTTATTGATTAGGGTAAAGGGTTGGAAGTTAGCTCATATTATGGTCCTTTCCAGCGGCACGAGCGTGAGCTTCGAATCACCTTCGTTATTGATATTCCAACTACATTCGACTTATATTCCGTCCACTCTCTCGATCCCCCCGCTCCTACGTCCGAGCTGTTCTTCCGAGTTGGCTTCCATGTTGAAACAGGTCACAGCCTGGGAGCTGACGTGAGGACAGAAGCTGCGCTTAGGACTGGCCCTGTTGATGGAGAGGAGGTATTGTTCCATTGTGATTTGGACGGACTTCGCCTCCATCATCTCTTGGAGATATTGAGAGTTGCCGACACAGTTTTGAGGCGAATCATGCCATGGGAAGGCGAATGTGCGTTGCAATTGCTTAACCGTCCTCAGCGCCGTACATCTTCTGATCCCACTTCTTGTCATCAGACCTCAACGGGTCGCATCTCACAACGATGTTGGCCCTCGTCCTGATATACCTTTCCAACGAAGAAGATGACGCAGTCAATCACGCCTCATTGCCCGAGAGCGAAGTGGTGTCTGCGTGGATCACATGCCTGGCCGAGCTCAAAGAGGGGAAGCTAGTGAAAGCTACGGATCAGAGAATGCTCGCCGCCATCCAGCCTTTCTTATCCCGTTGGTCTCAGACAGACTTCCAGCCCTTCAAAACATTCAAGGAACTGCATGCGTGGATGAGCGCGAACCCAATCGTGCTCCGGTCCTTCCCAAACGTAGGTGTCATTCCTTTATTGTATTATGTGCGTCATCCTGACTGCAGACAACGTTTTATAGAATCAAGGGGCCTTCTTCATCATTGGCCGGGCCTTCGACCCTAATTCACTGCACAGCTCATGGAATATACAACTATCTCAAAGTATGAAGCTCGGTGATTTTTATCATCGCATGACAGGGAAGCATCTTTGGCCAATTGCGTTTGCTGGCATTTGGAATGTCCAGAGATACGTTGACACTTCCTCGGAAGTGCGACATGAATTCTTGGTTCTCGGCGCGCGGCTGGACCAGAGCTGGCTTTGGTTGAGGTTCGATCGAGCACGCACACATCATCAGGCAAGTGCCACGGTGTTTGAGGCATTCGATACGGTATGTGCCCCCACCTTCGTATTTCCTGTACTAGGCTTGGACGCTCATTCGGATCGCTGGTCCTAATCTCTCGCGGCATTGGGTTGACAGGTCAAGATCGGCTCGTCAAGGACGAACTGGAGGGATCAACACGAAAACCCCGTAGTCGTTTCGAGCGTTCGTTTTGATGATAGACCCGACTACCCCGGCGATACGAACCAACGACGCCTCCCATTGGTCCGAGACTTCGCGAAGCTCTTGTACCTTATGGAGGGCAGGTACCCGGACTACAAGCTCTTTGAGGTGCATTCGTCTTCGTCCATCCTTCGTATTTGCATTGCTTTTACTCAAATTCATGGGTTTCTTTTCCAGGAGAATTGTTGGTTTACAGCCAATCTGGGCATCAGCACCCTCCGGTGCTTGTTTGGTGGTTATACTGAGGAATCGTCGACGAGCCGTCCAGACTGGATCAGCACCGAAGAGCTTGAGTCATTCACAGGTTACTGTGTCGACGTCTTCAAGCAAACAAGGTGGATACTTTCCTTTACAGCAGCAGAGAACACTGCTCAGATCTGACGATTTTGTAGATTTGACATCCAGCGCTCGCCCACAGTACTCTTCCCCGTCCTCACGGCAGAAGACATCATGAAATGCAAGTGGGATCCCGCGTTTGAAGTACCGAGTCATCCCTGCGGCCCGAACGCGAAAGCTCCACTCATCCAGCTTGCCGAAACCACGGCTCCTTCGAAGGTGGCTCCTTCCACCAGTTCCTCTCTATCTATTTCGTCAACTGGATCCACTCCAACCTTGGCTGCCGGCGCGAAGAGCTCATTTTTCGCGATCGCAGCGCTCGCGGACGGGAAACTCTTCCATCTCCACGGGAGTCAAAGCCGGAGCACAACAGGCAGTACCAGCACTAATAGCAGTAGCTTCTCACTGCCGTTGGAGGTACCGCCTCCACCACCACCGTACAAGGCGCACGTGGACTGGCACTTCAATTCCAAAACCGTAAAGCGTTTCTTCTCGAGCCGGAGGAGATTCCTTGCATCTGCCGTAGTTCCGTTTTCCAAGGCCGCCAGGGTGATCACAGAGGGTGATCCTGACAAAGGGAGGGCTTGAATCCGTCGGGAGAGAGATAGAGCACCAACCAAACGTCCAGAGGAAACAGGACATATTACTTAGTCAATAACTCAATATATCCTACAAATGCACATTGAACAATAATAGTAATCGATAGCGCTTTCTACATCAGAAAAACCGCAGAAGGGAGGTCTGTCGAATGAACAGTGCCGCTGCGTGTATGCTCATGCGGCCGAAATGACACCTTCCATAGGGGTTGGAGCCTGCGAGACATCTTGGGACACCTCATAAGAGAGTGAAGTCGCTGCTGGTGTCGAAGCCTCTGTGAGCGGTTCCCCCTCCCCTTCTCCCTCGCCCTCCTCTTCGGCCTCCTCCTCCTCATCTGGTGATGGTTCAGGTGTCGGCGAAGGAGGCTTCGGTACAGGAGGCAAGAACTCTGGCGGGATAGAGAAGCTGAACGATAGCACAGGTCCATCCACAGATGACTTTCCTTTCCCTTCCGTAGTCTGAGCCTCGTCCCCTTCACCGATGACTTGGATTAGTGGAGCTGCTGGGCGTCGGGAAGTAGAGATCCATCGGAAGGAAGGCACTGCAGGGGCACCAGGGCGCGCGGACCGCGCCCCGTTGGTACCAGCGCCTTCTTGGCCCTCTTCTGCAGCCTTCTTACGACGTGTGCTGGCGGATTGTTTCTTGAGTAGGCGATTGATGGTCTCGGTCTGTGATTGAAATAAAGGTTGAAAACACTGCATCCAATGCACAGAGGTTGGAGCCACAACGCACCTTGTTATCTTCCATCCTCTTATCTGACAACGTCTTCCGCTTCTTGGCAGACTCTTGTCGCCGTTTCTCCCGCTCTGCAGGCGTGAGCACTTTCTTATTCTTGAACGTTGCTGCAAATAAGCTGTCAGCGGTGTGATCGTCTTGAGCCAAAATGAAGGGACACTTACGTAGTTCGATATGCCCTGCCTCAAGCCCGGTGGCAAGAGCTGCTTGACGAGATGTCATTCGTGAGGAGGGGACATTCAGCGTGGCTTGCGGGGTTGGGGCTGGGAGTGGCTCGTCATCCCCTTCCATCTCCTCGTCCTCATCATATACTATAAGGAACCAGCCACATGATACGGGCGTGAATAAAATGGAGGTCAAAAAAAATCGAGGTCAAGGACAAGAACATACTAATTGCCCGCTTGCCCTTTCTCTTTCCAGCAGGGACGATATCTGGCTCAGGGGTCGGGCTAGCCTCGGCAGCAGACGCAAGCTTCAGCTTTACTTTGAATTTTGGTTTCGCCTTTGACGAAGCATTAGCGCCGCCAGCCTTTCTAGGGCTCGCAATTGAAGGAGGGCCAGATATTGTGTGGGAAGGGTAGGGTGTGCTTGCAGCTGAGATGTCGACGGAATCCGGTAATGGCTGCTCCATATCGTCTTCTTCTCCCTCTGCTTCCTCGTCCTCGGATTGTGACATATCAGAATTATCATCGTCTTCGTCCCCGTCAGCGTCCGCTTCGCCTTCAGACTCGAGTTCGGCGTCAGAATTCTCAGGTTCTAATTTTGTGGAAGTCACGATTGGCGATTTAGTGAGTCTTATCAGCTGCAAGTTTATGATTGCTCGCGCTCAGGCTCACCCACCAGAACCAATTTCTATAAAGAATAGACGTCAGACACGTTCAGGAATATGTACGAATTTGGTTCACCATCCTCGCTTTCTACATCGCTCGAAAACTGAGCTTGGGCCTTGATGGCCGCTGCTCGTCTAGGGGGCATTTATGAAAGGTATGACGAAAGGATTTAGGGATTCAAAGGTTCAGGCCACAATGGGGATGGTGGCTGTGTTCAAGTGCGGAGCAACCAAATAGAGATCTTCACGACGTAACAAACACTGTAATTACAAACACACCAACTCCGTGCCTGTCTCTCGTTTCCTTTGCTCTCTTCCACGAAGCCCACAGTCATCTTCCACTTGACATCTACCCCAAGCCCCTACAAAATGGCCCCAGAATACGACCGTCTGAACACCGACGAAGACGGAGACGTGGAGGATGTTACGGAGCGCATGCCCTCGTATCGTGATGACCCGCGGTTCTACCAACCCCCGCCAGCCACGTGGAAGCGTATCCTCCTGATCCTGTTTGTGTTCTTCCTGTTCTACGTTGGCGTCAAGCTGCGGTGGAGAAGCATTCCTACAGAGGACATGATAGTGCATACGGACAGGTAAGGTGAGGTCCCCCTTTTGACCTCGTATTTTCCTTGCTTTCCCCCACTTCTTCGTCAGCCCGCATATTAAAAAAGGGCTAGATCGAACAAAATTTGGAAATATCCGCGACTCTTCCTTTTTTCATTCCTTGTTATGCTCTAACATGATGAGGCATAGTTACTAACAATGACTGCCTTTATAGATATTCTGATACTCATAAGTTCCGACCTGCAGCCTCACCTATCATCCGTCGTCGTCTTCCAGATGGGAGGATTGAAGTCCGAGGGGACCACGTCGGGCATGCACAACAAAAACGACATGCTGCGGACGAGCTCTGAGCCCGCCAAATTTCACCCCTTGACGCAATAGAGCCCGTGGCCGTCCTCGATCATTACTATATGTCGACGCTTATCATATAAACACTCTCCAATGCTTTCCGCTCGCCTTGTTTCCGTTCCTGCCCCTATCACTTGCTCATCATTTATCGGACTGTGTGAGTACTGCACTTCACTTCGCGGCAGTTTCAACTAACTAGGCCGTTTGCAGAATTTACCTCCTCTATGTTTTTAACCATCACATTGCCCTTCACCAATAATCATCTCATTTCCGACCTCACTTGGCGTGCCACGTTTGATGTTGTATTATTGCAGGTGTGATAATGGTGATACAGCTTTGGCATATCAATACAGTGGTATGACTATGAATAATTATGGGACCGCGCGCATGATCACGCGTTGGAAGTGGGGAAGGTGGTAAACATGTCCTTCACCTTGTCGATGGGTGTCGTGAGCAAGGCAGTGACTGTCGCGAATGGAGGTTTGTTGGGGAGACTAGGGTGCATGCTGAGTGCAGAGAAGAACTTCATGGTCAGAATCGCGATTCTTTCAACGTGTCGAGTTGGCGGAGAAGAAACTCACCGAGTTGGCATCCATTTCTTCGTTGTCTCAAACTGCTCAGACAGCTTCTTGCTCTCCTCCTCACTGATCGCCGCCTCAAATTTCGGCAGGTCCTTCTCCTCCTCGCTGTTATCCGCGAAATCCACACCGTCAGCTCTAGTTTGTACATGACAGCCAAACGCGCCGACTTACTCTTTCAGATGATGTTCCAGGTCCTTGTAGATCTTTGCAAACAGCCTGGCGAACTCGGCGTCGGTCACTTGAAGGTTCTCGAGTGCCTGGAGATCTTCCTTGGACTGCTGATGCTCGGCGCGGTCATGGTCCGCTGCCTTGACGCCTTCCTCACCCAGCGCTTTCTCGAGGGCGGGATACCAGATAATCTCTTCAGCGACCTAGATGAGGGTGCATCGATGAATGATTAGTTATCCGCTGCGGGTGGAGGCGAAGAGGCCACGGGGAACGGCTAAGCAGGGAGGTGGACGTACCGTGTGGCGAGCCAGCTCCCAGCGGAAGAGATTTGCCCACTTTGCACGCTCTTCGTAGTCGGACTTCGCAGCGAGGTATTTCTAATATCATATGCCGCGTCAGCCATGGATTATCCGCTCAGTTGGCCCATGAAGGATCTGAATCACACACCTCGTGGTACTCGCGGAGTTCGTTATGGTCCTCCATGATCGAGGCGGTGAGAGCTCGGTTAGAATAGTCAGTCATGGTGGCTAGGTGGTGTCTTTGATGTGTGATGAGAAAGGGAGCAGAAGGTTTGAGGGATGTAGAGGTTGTAGTGCGGATGGAGCGAGTTAGCGACGACGATGCAAGGGCTTTATACATCTTGGAAAGGGTCGAATGAAGCATTTGACATCGCACGCGTATGCCCTTTCTACCAATCTCGCTAGCCAATGGGATGCCAGGGAAATCACCAGAATGACGACATGGGGCATGCGTATGAGCTCCTGTTCTATTTGTCTCTCGAATCTGAGCATCCCCAAAGGTTCGATGGCTATCTATCCCCGTCTCTATGAGCCTTCGCATGACGTCGGCGGCTGCTCGAGTGACAGAGCTCCGTGACCGCCGGCTCCGATTCCGCAAAGTTGAAGTTCACCCACACGCCGCCAAGACAAAAGCATGATGCAACATGGACTCGCCGCACGGTTCTCAACATATTCCCAAGCAGTCTATCAGCCTTTATGTTGGATTCGTCGCCATTCTTATGGTAAGGCGCAGCAGTGACGTCAAGGACACGTTCGGCAATCATTCTTCATTTACGGGCCGTGCATCCTAGTGTTCGGGCTCTAGTTAAGGAACTTCACCATAAACAAGAGGGCATAGTCATTTCCCTGTTTTCAAGACGTTCGGGCTACAAACATTGAATGAGACATGCAGGATCCCAATACGCACCGCATATTTGCTCTACATCGATTCTACTCTTTTTACATTGATCTTCGGAATACGTCAGCTTGCAAAACTGCCTCATCTTAAGAACTGGTCTGAGTTTGCAGATGGGAGTCCTCAATGCCATACTTCAATGTTATAACGTTTTGCGTGCTGTGATGATGTTACAACGCCCCGGGATACAAGTACATTGGTGAGATTGTCGACGATCTGAGTTACGTTAAGGCGCGCATCCTACGCGTTGGAAGTGCTGGTGGGGAACTTGGTAAACATGTCCATCACCTTGTCGATCGGCGTCGCAAGGAAGCCAGCTACGGTCTCAAATGGAGGCTTGTTGGGGGCACTAGGGTGCGAGCTGGGAATAGCGGGGACGCAAGTCAGTTCCACTGTCTTCAACTAGGAGGACAGAGTTAGACTTACCGAGTTGGCACCCATTTCTTCATGTTCTCGAATTGTTGAGCTAGACGCTGGCTTTCCTCCTCGCTAATTGCCGCCTCGAAGTCGGGTAGATGGTTTTTCTCCTCTCTACGATGCATAAAACAACGTATGAGCCTCCTTCCCTCCGTATCATGGTAGAAGCCTTTGACTCACTCTTCCATGTGCTCTTTCAACTCGTTGAAGAGCTTCGCGAATACCCTATCGAAGTCAGCGTCGGTCACTTTCAGGTTTTCAAGCGTCTTGAGGTCTTCTTTGGCTTGCTGATGTTCCGCGCGGTCGCGTTCAGCCGCCTTGGCGCCGTTCTCGCCCAGAGCTTTCTGGAGGGCTGGATACCAGATAATCTCCTCTGCAACCTGGGAGCATACATGCACGAGTAGTGGGTTATCCGCTTTCCAGTGAGTGAATATTCCACATTATTAGTGGCAGCCATACGTACAGAGTGACGAGCGAGCTCCCAGCGGAAGAGATTCGCCCACTTCTCGCGCTCCTCGTTATCAGATTTGGCAGCCAGGTATTTCTAACAGTATAAGGGCAGTCAGATACAATCCGTCAATCGAGGTGGCTCATGCACGATATGCGACATAGCTTGTGGTGCTCGCGGAGCTCGTTGTGGTCCTCGACAATGGAGGACGTCAACGCACGGTTGGAGTAGTCAGCCATAGCAGCTAGATGATATCGTTAGGGTACGGTGATGGGACGAGACTTTGAGGGGGGTGATGGCTGTGGCAATAGTACTGTCGAGGGAGCGAGGCAATGAAAATCGTGCAGGAGCTTTATACACCTTGGGATGTTATGGAGTATGTGGTTGACGTTGCATATGGATTCCCTTTTCTCCACATTGACCTCCCCGCTAGCCAATGGGATCGAAAGGAAATCACAAGAGCGAGCCTATATGGATACGCGGAGGATCACCTGAGCACCCGCTCTCTTACTACATGTGGGTGGGGTTTCCCATCTGTGAGCCTCCCGCATGACGTTAGGAGCGCTGGCTAGCCTTCAGCAGGGTGATTGGCAGCTCTTTGATATATTGGGTGGGCGGGTAAGTCCTCTCACATGTCGCCGAAAAAGGGACAAGAGTGAGCTCGTACTGTAGCAATTCCTTTCGGATATCGCTATTAAGTATCCCCAATCAACCCACAATAATCAAGTCTTACGAGGTTTCCGAGGCGCTCAGCCAACGTGGCTAGATTTTCTTTCGGAATTACCCGTTGAACGGAAAGGACTGAATTATTTAGAATCCTTGGCATCGACATCTCCATTGATTCGATCCTTCCCACTGCCGTCGATTCACGAGCCAAGTAGTTTTGTGTGCTTCCGAGAGCTCCTCTGATTGTGATGGGTTCGAATCATGAGTTAATTTCATACACCCACACTATTCGGAAAACTTGCACGCGCTCTAATGAATGCCACTTTATATGCAAAGTCTGGACCAATGGAAGGCATGTGCACATGTTCATTTGCTTACTCTTATTTATGTCGAACCAGTTTCTGTTCGACACAGTGCAGCTTCTCTGGTCTTGCTAATATCAAGTCAAGGCCCGGAGTTCCTCAGTTAAATACGAGTCAAAGTTGCTTCAGGGACCTCAGTGCTTATCTGTCTGAGGACTATGCAGCCCTAAATTCCACTAGTCTTGCTGCGATCCCATAACAATTGCAGCACAGCCATCAGAGAGGGCTTGCGTGTTCTCCTCAGAGTCTTTAGTATAAAGAGCGAATCAGTAAGACTACCCGTACCCTAGCAACCTTCTCCCTTCCTCCACCACAAAGCCCCCAACATAAATACCCAACCGCCGACTGAAACGAGAGTGTAGCTATGTCTTCTCAGCGCACTTCTGATTGCTGTGGGACCCTACCTCCCATCGTACCTAAAGACTACCAGCGTGTTGGCAGTGTAAAGCAGACTGCAGCCGGCCTCAAGTACTACGAATCCACGGTCGACGTGAAGCGGACTGATCTGGGGATCATTGTTGCCTATGATGTGCGTCGGCCATCTCGTCATTTTTGTTAGTTGCGCCTATCGATGAACCCTCGTTTACAATTCCCGTGACAGGTGACCGGCTCAGAGAGTCCTCAGACGGCCCAACAGGTAAGCACCCTTGTTTATTTTGCTTGTATCCTAGATGTAGTCAGGGCTTAATCGTTTGTGCCTCTCCCTTTCTCGTGGACCTGTAGATTGATCGTATCAGCAAGGGTTTGGGCTGTAAAGTTGTCATGCCATACCTCTTCGGAGAAGATGGCGGCTACACAAAACCTCGCAATACTCCTGAGGAGCTCGATGTGAGTGCAACAAACTTGACCGACATTCCTCTTACTCACTGACCTCTTTGGTGGTGTATTGAGCGTAGGTTATGTGGGCATGGTCAGTCTCAGTCTTGGCGCCAAGCTCTCTCAGGCATGTTTCGCTTACTAGCAATACGCATATATAGGATTGCAGAAAGGGCGCCTCCTGCAAAGGTCGTGGAACGCATAAGGGATATTATCGGTGTTCTGAATGCGGAAGGTCTGTATCGATCTCCAATACATTCCTGTTGGGTTGAGACGACCGTTCCTTTCGTATTAACAACACAGCACTTGACTATTTTCAGGTATCACTCAAGTCGCTGCACTGGGCTTCTGCTGGGGTGCCATACAAGTGTAGGTGTTATTCCAATCGCGTCACTAGGTACCCTGCTTTGGACTCATACAAGGCTTTCTACTTCTTTGTACACTCATCTAGCACCGAACTCTGCACCATACCAAACCTTCTCGTCGCGGGCGCCTCCCTCCATGGGCGCGCATATGACGCGGCCCAAGGTTCACGCATCGTTGTGCCATTCTACAACATGCCCTCGATGGATGAGGGTGCGCAGCCCGAGTTCATGTCCGCGATCCCCGTCCTAGTGAGGGACAAGTGTAAAGAGAAGCACTGGGACGACATGCGCCATGGCTTCTCCTCGTCGCTGGGGAACTGGGAGGGAGATGGACTGGTGAAGCGCCGCGCAGAGGAGGCGATGCAAGTCTTTGTAGACTGGATACAGGAAGTGGTTGTGGCGACCTAGGTACTCAAAAGAGATTCGCTTCCCCATGTCCAATTGGTCTCTCGGAGATCCAGGAACGTAGATGAACCCATGTGCATGTAATTTAGGTGGGGCAAGCTCAATGAAGGACTCTATTAGCGATCGATCGGCGAATCCGGGGTGTGCTCCGTCCTTGCGCAGCTTATCAACCCCGAGTTCCTCTCCAGTGACATCCCTCCATCGCGCAATACTGCACTATATCTACACCATAAATCATGTCCGCGGAACCCGCCCCACCTTTCACAGATGCCGACCTCGAGCAATTCAAAGCGACGTTCAACGAACTAGGCTATGTGATCTTGCCGTCCCCACTCTTGCTTTCTCAACGCGACCTCATTGCCCTGCGTGAGGCTTCTGCGCGCGCGATCGCCAAGACTCGCTCAGGGGAGTGGACGCGTCGACGTGTAGTGGGCAAACAGTTCCCTCCGTTCGACACGGATGAGGAACGCCCAGACGCATGGGGTGTGCAACATGTCATGCACCCTGATCTGGGCGAGAGCGAGTTTGTGCGGTGGTATGGGAGCGAGAGACTTGTGAAAGTGATGGCTCATTTCCTGGGTTGTGAAGAGACGGAGGTCCAGATGGGTGGGTTATCGTGCGGTGTTCAGCTTTCTCCGCGAGCTAGGAAAGGACCAGGAAACGGCAAACTGAAACATCTATTTTTTCATTCTCATGTAGAACTTTTCAACCTTCTCATTAATCCGGAGAAGCACGAATTTGCCCTCCGATGGCATAGAGATGACGTCCATGAGGGTGCAAGCGAGGAGGAGGAAGACACAATCTTACACGCTTCTCATTGGGGTGTAAGTTTCGTACATACTTCCTTTCCCATTCCCGCAGCGTACTTATCGCGCAATTCTTGGATAGATTCAATGGAACACGTATGTTAGCACCATATTCTACCACCACGGCACTCACCTGACAGCATGCTTTTCTATTGCTAGTGCTCTATATGAAGACGAATGCCTTTACGTTGTTCCACGCTCCCATCTCATCGTCAGCACGCCTGAGCAACGCGCTCTGTCCACCACAGAAGCGATACCTCCAAATCCTCTCCAGATGCCGGGTTCTATCCAGGTGAAGCTGAACCGTGAGTCATAACTTTACTTTTCTCCTCCTCCATAATATCTCTCATTCTGTAAATATACGTGTCCAGCTGGCGACACCGTCATCTATAACAACAATATTCTGCATACGGGGAAGTACGACCCAACCAAGCAGCGGGCGACGCTGCATGGATGCATGGGAAATACGCGGGGAGGGCATGAGCGCGCGCGGATGATTCTCCAGCATGACGTGCGGTGGATGCGAAGTGCCGAATTTGGACAAACATTGCAACTGCAGCCCCAGGCCACCGAGGCCGATGGGCTCACGCAAGAGGAAGTAGAGAAGGAATCAACCCGCTTGGTAGGTATGTGGGAGTTGTTGCTGAAAATGGAGAAGGAGGGTGGGGAGTTCGGTTCACTTGGCTTTTCGCACAAATAGTTTCCCAACTTGCGCAGTATCTCCCCAAACTCGAAGCTCGCCCCAGGATTTTTGTAACGTAAGAGTAGGGTATGTGATATGGATTTTGAGCGCTGCTTCCCTCCTTTCTGGCCCGCGTGCGGCGCAAGAGATTTTGCCGATAATGTGAATCAGAATGTAAATAGATCTGTAATGATGGAGTGGAAGAGCGCCACTACGTACTTGCTCCAGAGGGTGGCGTCAAGGTTGTGTCTCCTGTCTCCGATCAGTCTCCCGCCGCCTGTTATCAGAGACCTGGATATGGTCGTCCGCGCTCGCAAGTCCGGGTTTCGATAGCGCGCGGCTGGCTATGATGTGGCGTCGACTAGCGCTGATCGTCCTGGCCGGCCCGCCACAGGCTATGCGAAGTAAATAACACGAGTGTTGGTTAGGGCTGGTGTCTGATTGACTGGGCAGGTTGGTTGCACTGCGGGCAAATCATGGAGGGCAGCTCTCTCCAAGAAGCTTCCTCATATGATATCGAGGTTTACATGTAATGTCCGACGCCGAGATTTTGCGATTTGCGATTTGTCCCCGTCGATTGTGGTGCTGCTCCACTTACTTCCCACTGTCAACACCATCCCGCGCAGGGCATAGTGCACAACTGGCCGTACCCCCAAGCCATCCTTTGCTTCTTGCTCCCTTTATCGAAACGGTACAATTTACAATATGCTTTTGGGGTGCACGTATAAATGGCTCTCTGGGACCCTGAACAATAATCTCCATTCTCACCTGAGGCCAGAGTTCATCAATATCCACGATGGTCCGCGCGCTCACCGCTACCGGACTCGTAGCACTCACTCTCCTTCCATTTGTCGCGTCCGCTCCTTCTCCCTTCGTTACACACGTCTCTCTCCCTATCACAAAGCGCGGCTCTAGCTCAGTATCAGCGAAAGCTATTGTCGACCGCGACTTGGCCCGCCTCGCTCATTACAATTCTCGCTCTCTCACTAAAAGAGATGTTGCTGGCACTATCACCAACGGCACCGTTACCAATCTGGATGTTACCTATGTTGCACCAGTAACAATATGCAACACCACCTATAACCTGATCGTCGACACTGGATCTTCGAATACTTGGGTGAGTCATTAGCAGTGGAACACCCTCTTGCATGCCTGCCCCGATTGGCTCACCATTTGCAAGTTTCCTCTGACACGTCTTTTCCATCATAGGCAGGCGTGTTCAATCGCACTGACACCTCCTGCGCTGCGACCTCTGGGCAAAGCTTTTCAATCAGCTATGGATCCGGATCAGCTAATGGTACTCAATGGAGCGGTGCTGTACGTCCTCTCTTTTAACCACATTGTCACCCTCTAACGTGTTATCCATGCTCCCGTACTCATCTAGGTGTCCTTTGCCGGCCTCACCGTCGCGAACCAGTCCTTCGGCGTCGCATCGTCGACCGTTGGCTTCATGAACATCAGTACCAACCCCACTGTCGATGGGATCATAGGCTTCGGCCCTGAGGATCTCACATTACTCACAGTATCTGGCGCTCTGACTGTTCCGACGTTCATGGAGAATCTGAAAAGCCAGGGAACAATCGTGAGTAATGGGCTCTTGTAGCATTTCCGGAGAAAAATACTGATTGAAAGTCGGCTTCGTTCGCAAGGATACCAACTCGCTCGGGGTATACTTCCGTCCTCTCACTGGCAGCAATACCGATGAGGCGAATGGACAGCTGAGCATAGGTGGACCAGATGCGTCCAAATATACTGGCACGCTGCGTTATTTCCCAGCCACTGCAGTTGCTCCGTACTCTATGTGGGTCTTCCCCGCTTCACATCTACTCCGTCATTCATCTTACGTCCGCGCCTCGATTCGTCCAGGTACTGGGGCCTTTCCTTCATCTCCGTCCAGTACGGTAGTGGCTTGTCGGGCGAACTACCTGTCTATTCTGCTATTGTTGACACCGGCACGACCCTCATTTACATACCTCAGTCTGCATACAAGCAATTCCTCAAGGCGACTGGAGGAGCGACGGACTCGAGTTCGGGTCTCGCAAAGTTTACCACACGGCCAACTGAAAACTTCACGATCACCATCAGTGGCGTCGCGTTCCCGCTCACACCAGACCAGTATCTCGTCCCAGAAGCCCAATAGTAAGTCCATTCATAAACCCAGCCTCTGGAGGCACAGTTATTGTACGCTTGCTCATTTTATTCAACTATTTCCCCCTCCGTTAGCGCCTATTACGGCCTCGACGTCGGCTCGTACTACGCATGGATTAACAACGGGGGAACTCTGCT
>WIDE01000019.1:10733-66601 GCA_015039315.1 Clavulina sp. PMI_390 | reverse complement strand
ACAGTCAGGGGGCGATCGTGAGTAAAGGTTCTTGTACCCCCTCCCTTTCCTAGGAGACGATGCTAAAATAGAATACGCAATCATCCATTCACAAGTCTGAAGAAGTTCTCGGGGTATACTTCCGCTCTGAAAGTGGCAGCGATACAGATGATGCAAACGGGGAGCTGAGCCTAGGCGGGGCGGATGCGTCCAAATACACTGGCGAGCTACACTACCTCCCCAAGACCCACACTTCTCCATTCTCTCAGTAAGTCTATCATGCCTCATTCCCTCCATATTCATCACCTTCGCTTTTTGACCGCCTACCCCAACACTCTAGGTACTGGGGTCTTTCCTCAATTTCCCTCAAGTATGGCAATGTTCCCCTCAGCCTCGGGAACATTGACTCTGCCATCGTCGACACTGGCACCACTCTGATCTTAATTCCCATGACTGCCTTCGACGCTTTCCTCCTAGCAGCTGGGGGGACAACGGACTCGGCTTCGGGTCTCGCAAAGTTCAGCAAAAGGCCAACAGGGAATTTCATAATTAGTGTGAAGGGTGACGCGTTCCCACTCACACCGGACCAATACCTTGTGCCCGCTGCTCAATAGTAAGTATTATTACACCGCGCAAATGACTCTAGGCCGTCTAGTTCGGCCGATTGAGATACCATAACATTTACTGATTTCCGCCTCATCTAGCAACAACCTGGGTCTGGCCACTGGCTCGTACTATGCATGGATCGCCTCTGGAGGGATGGAGAACATAGTTGACGTCAGCTTTATCATCGGTCAAAAGTTCCTTGAGAACTATTATTCGGTGTACGACACGACAAACGAGCAGATTGGGTTCGCCACGCGTGCCTAGATGGCCCCCCTCTTCAAGTGCGCAGAGTTGATGAGCACGGTGCTTGGGATAGAGTCAAAGGCACCTACCGTGGATGGGATGTCCAGTGGCATGACACGTGCTCTGCCGTAGAACTTGTGTTCCATTCCTTTTAAATAATTAGCTCAAGAATTTCTCTCTTTCCGCTGTGTCTTTCTTCATTATCTCATAGATCTACTTCTTGATATCGTTAATATCATCAGTGTTCTTCGCCGATCAAGACTATGATACTAGCCCAAATAGCACAGTTGGTGCCGCACCCTCTCGCTCATCAACGTAGTGCTATTGCGGCCTCTGCTCGGACATTGCAGGCACGCTAGTAAGATAATGATTGAAGACGCTAGATCGGATAATTCTATGTAGGTCCAAAGGCAGTAGACCGAGAAGATTCGCCCTCTTACCTTGTGTCGCCTCTGCTCCTTCGCCCTTGACCAAACGAGTCACCGTTTCCATCAAAAAACGCAGCCCTGGCAACTTCACAGCGAAAGCCATCGTTAATCGCGACTTGGCTCGCCTCGCTCACTACAAATCACCATCCTTCACTAAGCGGATGCATATTGACACCATCACTAATTCTGATGTCGATTATTTCGCCAAAATAACCATCTGTACCCAATAGTACAATTTGATTATCGATACAGGATCCTCCAAAACTTGGGTCAGTCCTTTGGGTCAGTCCTTGAGCTCAGTAGTTTTCTCCTCTGACCTATCGACAACACTCTCGGCCTCACTCCGTTGGATGGTGACTCCATCATTGTAGGCTGGCGCGGAAAAGGCTGTTGATACGTCTTGTGCAAGTGACACCGGATATCGTTTTGCTATTAGTTATGGCTCAGGCTCATCTAGCAGTGAACAATACACTAGTCGTGTACGCTCTTTCCTGCAAACACAAAATTCCGTCTAAAAACTTCCCTATCCTTACGTGTTTAAAGGTAGGATATGCTGGCCTAATTGTTCCCAATCAATCATTTGGCGTGGCCTCGAAGACCAGTGGCTTTGCCAACGTTGACGGAATTCTGGGGCTTGGCCCCGTTGACCTCACTAGCGGCACTGTATCTAACGCTAGCACTGTCCCTACATTCATGGAAAACTTACACAGAGAGGGGGCGATCGTGAGTTATGCGCCACAGATATCCTTGACCTGCGTCAGGGAGCAGACCTAAATTCCATCATCTAGTCCATCAACTCGCTCGGGGTGTATTTTACCCCTCTACATGGCAGTGATACCGAGGAAGTGAACGGCGAGCTGAGCTTGGGCGGGCCGCATTCGTCCAGATACACTGGCAAGCTATCGTATTTTCCCGTCACTAACAAGGCCCCATTCTCTAAGTACGTCTTACGGTAATCTCCCTTTGTGTCCCTGTCACTCACATGCCTTCCCGCCATCTGTCGTGACACTCCAGCTACTGGGGTCTCTCATCCATCTCATTTAAGTATGGTAATCTTCCCCTCAGCGCTGGGACGACCTACTCGGCCATTGTCGACACCGGGACTACCCTTATCTTGATCCCTACCGTTGCATACGATCAATTCCTTAAGGAGGCTGGAGGAACCGCTGACCCGAGTTCGGGTTTGGTAAAGTTCGCCAGAAAGCCGACGGGATCATTCAAGATCATTGTGAGCGGGGTTACCTTCCCGCTGACGCCAAACCAGTACTTGGTTCCGACGGCGCAGTAGTAAGTTGACCTTTATCCATCTCAACAAAAACTATCGCGTAGCCCCGCTGAGCGGTATTTTTTTTTTGTTGCTAGCCGCGCGTTTGGGCTTACCGCCGGCTCATACTATGCATGGATCGGTGATGGAGGGCCTCCAGGAGACGTCAACTTCCTCCTTGGACAGAAGTTTCTCGAGAACTACTACTCAGTCTACGACACGACAAATTGGCGAATTGGACTCGCTACGCGAGCTTGACCAGTTCTCTCCCCAAGCGAATCGAGTTGATGAGCGCGGCAGAGTCCGAGGCTGCTGTTGGCGTATGATGGGGTGGATATCTAGAATGTGCTATACAACACCTCCTGTTTGTCGCTCTTTGGAGTGATTAGTTCAAGGGTTGTGGCGGACCTACTGCTAATACACTACCAGGGTAGATAGTGGAGTCAACGAGTGTACATTATAAATTAACAAACTTGGAATGTACACGAAAACCAAGGGCAACCCATGATAAGTCACAAGTTCCCAGCACAGAATATTCTAGAGAAAATGAAACCAATAGGGTACACAACACTATCAGGTAGTGCTGAATACCTCCCTTCCTTTTTCCCAATGCGGCGATGTGCCAATAGAGTATACCTGTTTAGAACGAAAGTTGCCTATCCCAATACATTTACACAACGGCGAACGTCGAGTTCAGCAGGACCTCCTGGCTGGACCCGATCCTGAGCGTGAAGCTTCCAGGCTCAACGACCCACTTGCTATTGACAGTCCACACTGCAAGGTCTTGCATAGGGATCTGGATGCTCACGTCGACAGATTGACCGGCCCTGATAGTCATCGGCGGTGTATGGATGAGTAGCGAAAGGAAAAAACGTGGTTGTTAGCGTGGCTAAACTTAGGGAGTAACAAAAGTAACAAGCGGGCTTACGCAAGCTCATTCGTTTTCTGGAATCCAGCAAGGTACTGATTGGGAGTCACGACACTTGATACCACGTCGGTGACATATGCCTGTGAAGCCCCAACGAAATACACCGAATTGAGGTCAATAATCGCTATTCAACACCCAAATCATGCAGTCTGGAAGCATTTTCGCTTGCCTGAACGACTTCTTTCCCAGCCACACTCCCGCTATTCTTCACATTCACTGTCACAGTGAGGGTGTCTGTGGCCTTCAAGCTGGATTTGGATAGGCGCAAGTTGGAGTAGGCAAAAGTTGTATAACTTATGCCGTATCCGAAGGACCAGAGAGGGACAGGCGAGTCGAGAATATACTGCCAACGCCGAGGATATGAAATTAGATCTATTCTATAATCTGGCGGCGAGTAATTAGGACCCACCTGATGCCCAAAGACGAGCGTGCCATTTGGCGTAATGTGCCCGGGATCGAGGGTTCTACCACCTTTGAGGTAATTGTAGTACGCAGGGGTTGTGCCTTGAAATGGGAGGAAAAGAGTTGTTATCAACATTTGCAGCGCCGACTAGCCGACTATTCAGCTTACCAACGTCTCGGGGAGCAGAGAGGGGGAGTTTGCCTAGATCGCATAAACATGTCAGTCGCTCTTGATGGTAAGGATGTCACAATAGGCTTTATAGACTTACCAGAAGGATTGACGTCCCCAAAGAGAACCTCAGCGATAGCGATACCGCCCTGTTACAAAAGAAGTTGGCATGGAAGTGAACAACAGCAGAGTGCGGGGTGTTGAGAGGCGAACGAACCAGATCACCAGGGTAGAATTGCTGCACGATAGCATCAGCGTCTGGGAATTAGAGGCGAAAAATTTCCATCAATTAGTCTCGCTTAATCCGCCTACATTTCAGAGTGAGGACGACGTACTGTCAGCAATCCACGGCTCCGCAACTGGTCTCCCAGAGACATAGACGACCACTGTGGGCTTCCCAGTATTCTTGATTGCTTGGACCAGACTTAGCTGTGCTCCAACGAGACCTAGTGAGGAGGAGTCCACGTGCTCGCCGGTCGTCGCGTTGAGACCCTCCCAAACTAAAGTTGAACGGGAGCGGCAAATTAGGAGCGATTCGAGTTAAACTCGAAAAGAGAATACGTTAAGGAATGTGGTAACGTACGAGTAGTCTGGTCGCGCGACCATGTACCAACCATAACCACTGCAACATCTGAGGCGTGAGCGGCAGCGATGGCATCGGGAAACCTGAGGAACTAGCCATCAGCGACGCCGGCTAACTGTCGGTCTATAAGATGGCTTCGGACAAGACACGCACTCGCTTTCGTCACTGCTCCACCATTTGCACCCTTCGGCATAGTTGATTGTGACTTCGTTACCATAAAGCTGCTTCATTCCATCCAAGGGGGTGACACCGTAATTGCTTGAATTGAAGAAGACGTAGTCGCCAAGGGAAACGACGTCCGCAGAGGGGCCAATGAGTGCGACGCTGCCGGATTTCTTGAGGGGGAGAACGTTGTTATTGTTTTCGAGCAATACGATGGCCTCGCGTTCCATTTGGTGGAGCACCTCACGTGTTGAGTTGGTATGAAGGCCGGCGGTGTAGTTGGCGTACGGGTAAGGGCCTGATGGTTGATGATATCCAGTCGGCATGGACAATGGTGCCAATTTCAGAACGAGATGAGATTAGAATCCATTTTGCGCCAGATATTTGGTGGGATCATGACGTACTCTCAAACAAACCGAGGGCAAATTTGGTCCTCAGGATTGTCCTCACAGCATCATCAACATGCGCGATCGGAATAGTTCCAGCCGCGACCTGATCTACGTGCGCCAAATTCGTGTCCCATCAAGTAATCAGATGAGTCCCAGCAGTAAATTGTTGATCGTAATAATCTGGACGTACCAGGGATGGTAAGATAGGTGTAAGTCCCACCACCCATCTCGCCTTGTCGCCCAGCCAGAGCGGCGGCCGCGGCGCATTCGCGGGTCTCGCAAGTGTAGTGAAAGTTGATCAAGTTGTCCACCTAAAGAGGAGCGTATTAGAGGGGTTCCTATGGAGGAGGGCGTTACAACATACCGAGCTAGATTTGCGGAGTACGGAGACCAGATACATATTCAGAATTAAAGGGGAAGGCACAGCGCAAGTAGTACGCACCCGGCATCTGCAATACCTTCATGAGATTCGACTACACATGCATAAGAACGTCAAGACACTCACCAGTAGTAACCCAGTATTTATATCCCCACTCGTTACGAAGCTATATGAGCCGTCAAAGTATCAGCAATTACTGGCCCCACGATCTATACACATCGTAAGGCTCACAATGTCAATCAGCAAATCTGACCCAAACCAGCGGATCTTCAGTACCCAATGAAAAGGCGGGCGAAAGCGTCACTCACGGGTATCAGAGACTACAGGAATACCGTCATAACTTGAGTAGGATGTCATGATCGCCAGAGCACCAGCATCAACACAACCCTTCTCGAAGGGCTTGAGGAAGAAGTGGCGCTGCTCGCGCTCACCGCCAATAACGGGTGCTGCGTTACTATCACGTACCAACAGACACCTCTTCAGCACACAAAGAGAAGCAGAGTGTTATACAGGGTAGACATCACTTACAGCCCACCGAAAGGAGAGCCATAGCCGGTGAAGTGCTTACACGTCGCTGCCATGCGAGCGAGCGCGGTGGAAGAGGCGTTCTGGCGTCTCCCAGTTTGGAGACCTTTGACGAATGCTGCACCCATCACGGAGGACCTATTGCACGTGTCAGGTCAGCCAACGACAAGAGAGAGTGGTATGAACGGACAAGAATGGATCCTCTATGTGATGCATGGATGACTGTGAGCACACCACAAAGAGCTTATCACCGAACCACACACTGCGTACCTCCATAATTCTCTTCAATTCGGCCCCATCGTTGTTCTCGACCGAGATCCAGGACCGGAGCAAAAATGTGAGTAATACCGAGAGGTTCAGCTTCGTTGGAGATGGTAGCGGACACATTGGAGAGAAGTGCGGGGTTCCAGCTCGCAGCAAGACCAGGGGGAGACGGGTAAATAGTTCCGTTGGTGGTAAAGCCATGAAGGCCTTCGCTCTGGAATAGAGCAGGGATACCAAGTCGAGTCTTCTCGACCATGTAGTGTTGGCCCACATTAATGGCATAGCTAGTATATTCCGTCGAATGTGAACACGAACGTCGAGTGGTATAGGACTCGAAAACTTACGCATATTTTTCCCAAGGAGCTGCATAGCCAGCCCAAATTGACCCAGCCTTGTAGGTAGCCATGTATTCGAGACCAGTCTCATTGTATGTGAGTGTGTTATCCAAGGGGTCGGTCATGTTCATCCATCCGTCGATGTCACCTTGGATGCTGTCGAGAAAGAAGATTAGGGACATGATGGTAGAATAGATGTCTCAAGGGGCATTTACAGTTGAGAAGCCTTCTCTTGGATGGTCATTCGTGCAAGGAGATCCTCGACACGATCCTCAATGGCAGCATGAGGATTTTTGTACAGTGGAGTGCTGCTAGGGCTCGCGGCGCGTTCATGGACGCGTTCAGGCTTCGCAAGGACAGCAGTCCCGCATAGGAGAGGTAGAAGAGAGAGCAAGAGCATCGAAGTAGAAGACCTCTACCTAGACAAGATCGTGGTTTATCTTCACATCCCGCTGGCATCTTATATATCCCTGAAATCGAAGCACATGGTCATGGCAGCCAGGGCAGCCCCATAGAATGGCATAATCCCAAGAAATCCCCGATATCCATGAGGAAGTAGGTTCATCCAGCCGTACTGTTGGCGGCCGACACGACGAGGATGGCGCTAGGACTTCTATCAATTCTGTCGGTGGCCGGTGGCCCGGTAGCATTTTAGAGTAAATTAGACGGTCTCAGCTGAGCCTCCAGTATATTCACTTACAATGTGGGGAGAATCTTGGTGCAGAAGTTGGGCTTCAATTAGTTCCATAGATCCCAGAGTGAGTAACCCCGAGCTCCCTCCGATAATTGGCCAATACAGTGGTAGAGCTCGTCGTTGCACGAGCAGACACGAGGGCAGATAGTATGAATTTCGGCCAAATGGGCTCTTATACGTGGATTTGGCAATATTCTCATCGTTCAAACGGGCCGCCTCGAAAACACGCGAAGCCGTGTGCTCTGTGAGTGTCTTGAGTGGAGGGCGGCGGGTCTGTTGAACAATGTTTGGCGGTTCCCGCGATTGGGGAGGTGCTTTGCCCACCATCCGGGGCTGGCTAAGAAAAGAAATAAGACCGGCTGCTCTTTGCCCCGAGTCGGCGTCAATAGATCAGCAGAGGCTGTCACCTGTCGGCCCGTCGATCGTTCTCAATACATCTTACAAGTCACGAACAAGCACATGCGGCCGCCAGTGCTTTCCAAGTACTTGGCGAGCTACATCGTTGACAGTTCCATCAGGTCTCTTGACACCCGCAAGTGCACATGGACGCGGCAGATTGATAGTCCTCCTGAGGAAAACGTCTCCAACGAACCCGCTATAAACATGTCCCAGAATAAACTCCGCCTTTATAGTGTCGGCTTGGCCAAGGGAACCCTGCCTATTACAAAGGGACCTGTGACCGTCTTGAATCCCGTGCAAAAATCGCTGGCTTGTGAAGTCTCCGACCTTGTTTCAAATGGAAGTTGTAGCTTGAGAATCCTTGTTATCCTTGCCTCGCTTTCTTCCCTTCCCCCCTCCCGACGCAGCCCCGCTCTTCGGTTGCCCAGGTGGTTGAACATACATAGCACCTCCTCCCCGCACTGGCTCCCAACGTCGCTCGGTCCCAGCGCGTTCTGCATGCTCAGTCATGACCTTTGGTGGGCCAACTCTAGTCTGTCGCGTCTGTAGTGGCACGACATCTTCCAGCTCGGCCTCTTCTACTGCACGCTCAGCGGCAGACGGTCCTGACGGTGGAGGGGTTACAGTACGAGTGACAGTGGTAGAGACCATGACTTTCTTAGTCTTGGAGTTGAGTGATAGTACTTTGTGAGGTTGTGATGGTTGATGAGACGCTCCTGAGCCAGCGGAGGCCTGGAGGACGGGGAAAGCCCCTCCACCTGCAGCGGCAATTTCACGATCTCTTTGCTCTGCTAACTCTCGTTCACGGGCATCTGCCTCCGATTTGAGAACTGCCTGGAGGTCCGATGTGATCTTTGCAATGACCGCTGGACGGGCTGCGGGCTGAAGAAATAAGGAGGATCGGCATGATGGACAAGGAAGGGCGGGATGCTGCAGCTCGCATAGGACGAGTCCGCAATGTGTACATAACGATATGTAACGAGAGACATGGTGCCGTCGAGCTGGAGTCACAAGTTTGTATGGCTTTTGCTTAGAACGGCTTTCAGCGATGTATGGGTCATGACTCGCCTCTACAAAAGCACCCTTCTTTGGGATGTTTAGGGGACCAGTCTGGAGTCTCTGCGGCCGTCAAGAGGTTCTCTAATCGATGAACTTCTTTGCTCTTTGGTAGCGCAGTCGCTGGCTGAGAAGAGCCAACATTCTTTGCAGCTTTAGAAGGTGGATTCCGTGAAGGTAATAGATCGGATGTCAGCCCCGATCTCTGATGTGCAGATGAGCCAGGTTTGCTATGCACGCGAGGAGGATTGTGACGAGTCCAGGCCATTCTATAATGTAGAGGATTGTTGTGGTTTGATTACGGCCGACTCAGCCTTGAGTCCTTCGCCCCGAACGTTAAGGAGTCCCCTAGCACCAACCACCGCACAAAATGGAGGTTGCGACACAACCACAATTCAGCCTCCCCCGACAGGCGCCTCGGCCTATTGTAGCTTTGAAGGGAACTGCTGTTGCTAGTGGAGGCGCTGGGCGTTCAGCCGGTTAGTCTCATGCAAGGCTTTCCCGTATCATGACGTTTTGGCTGAAGATTGTCCATCGCTTTAGCATCAAGTGACTATCCCAAGATTATCTTGATCGGAGAGCCGGGGTCTGGGTGGCGTGCAGCCTTTGACATTATTCCTGGGAGCCGTATCATGGTCGGCAGACCCACCCACGTTAGCAAGAACTTCAATGCAGTGGCACATCTCCCATCGCGAGCAGTCTCTCGTATGCATGCGATCATCAGCATTGAACCGGACGGGGTGAGCTACCACGTTTCCTTCACCCAATGCGAATGTCTCGGCTTATGTGCTCATCCGCCCCTTGTGTATGTAGAAGGTCTACCTCACACATACCAAGGCAACAAACCTTACCTGGCGCGAAGTGGACTCTGTCTGGACTCCCATGCGTCCTGGCGATCGTGCTCCACTTCAACATACCGATACTTTGTGTTTTGGTATGGCCCCAAAGACAAAGTTTGTGCCTGGCAAAGTGATTTTCCCTTTTTCTCGCTCGCTGTAATCGCCCGCATTGGTGTTCTCATGCTTGATTCTGTCTAGCTGGATACCCCCTTCCTCATTTCGATCGCCTTTGCTTCCAAAGGCGAATCAATCCACCGGTTCCACTTTGTTCACAAGGCGATTCACAGACCCGCACCATCTGCCAGTAAATCCCGGGATCTAGATCCAGCCATGAAGCTCTTGATGGATGGTGGGTTTTTCGTCAATTTTTGGTGCCAGCATTTTCCATACTCAATTATAAACCCCTATGCAGGGCTGGATGGATTAAACGTAGCGCTTGACAACGCCTCGGCCGCGCCACCGAAGGAAGACGACGAGGTAAAGCAAGCTTTGTAATAGCCTTTGTGACGCTTGTCCTCATGCGCCGATTCAGGTTGCCCAGATGGGAAAACGAAAGCGGGGGTCCGCTGAGCTTGAAGAGCCCGAGCTTGCTCTTGCAGCGCTCTCCGTCTCGGCACAAGCCACACCTACGAACACCACTAAGTCGACCACTACTTCCTCTTCTACATCGGCTACTCGGTCCACGCGTCCTCTCCGAACCTCACTCAATGGCAAGGCCAAGCTGCCAACAGCGCGCTCTGTCTTTGGTCTCGTTCCTCCACCTAAACGCGAGACGGTGGACGGCAACAATGCCGAAGAGCTCTCCGAGCAGATGCAAAACCTCAATGCGTTTGAGAACGCGCCGAGGAAGCGACGCGTCCTTGATGAGCCTGGTCGCGTGTATTGCGACGATGCGGAGGCAGCTCCCGTGTCGCAAGTGACCAACGATGTGGATCCCACCCCTTCGACTTCCACCGCTTCATGATCATTTGTCCCCTCACGCCACGAGCGAGTAGATGTGTTCCATCCCACTCCCACGTCTTTATGTCCCCAACATCTCTATTTATTCTGTATCACCGACTCCGCACGCCCCCAACGTATATCGCTATCTCTCTCACGACCGCTCAAGACTGCACTACTACCTCACTCTTTGCCTGTCCTCATCCGGTACCGTTTACTCGTTGCCACACTATCTATCATACTGCATCGTCCCTACCATAACCTCCAATCTGTCCAAAATCATCCTTGATCTCATCCAATACCTGGCTCCTCTATCTTGATCATATTTTCCCCCTTCCTTCGCTCGCTCTCCGTGAAGACCTCGACTCATTCTTCCTACCACTCCTCCGGTTCGATACCCTTCCTGCCTTGTCGTCCGTCCGATTCAGGGCAAACGGTGTTTCGATCTTTTTGGTGCCCTCATACCCTATCGGCCCATGGGAGCAGGATGATCATTTTGGTCGTGTGGGCCGCGTCGTAGCATTGTGTCCATCTATTACTATGATAGCGCCTAGCACTGTCTTGTCTTGCTAATTGGTTTGCTCTGGCTGGTTTTGAGATTGTATGTACAGTATAATGCGCTGTCATCTCGTTACACCAAATCGCATCTATTTCTTGGACAACAGTCTTGTGATATTGAAGAGCCGTTCTCTTCCCAGCTAGGCTCGTTTACTTTGCAACACAGCATAGCCGACTGTGCAAGATGGATTCTATCGTCCGAACAGGAGGAGTGCGCACCCAAACTTCTGGAACTGGACAGCAATTTTGACAATTCAATTTCTGGGCGGTCTTTAGTTGGATTTGGCGTTTTGGGGCTGAACATCGGCACAGCAGATTTTGCTGGGGTATATGGTCCGCACATCTTGAAAGCTTGACAACATGCATGCGAGCATCGGACATGTTCCCTCATAGCAACTATGGTAATGGGTTCTTTCCCAGCATTTTGGTGTAACCAAAAGCAAAAGGCTGATTCTGGCGGGTAGAAGAAGAGATGTGAGCCCAAGAATTCTCTCCGTCAATATGGCGGCGAGGGTAGATGGGCATTTTCTTCGAAGGATGCAGACTCACCTGAAGTGATGGTTTCGTATCTAAATGCATGTCGGCCGACAAGCTTCTCATCTCATCTTCTTGGCACATAGTGTCATGTTACTTTCCGAAAACCCTGCGAGGTGAATCGTTTTTCATATTGAGCTGGTCTGGTCCATCAGCCTGAGGTTGAGCGCCAAGCCCATTAGCTTGACACATGCCCCATTTATTGGATCTGAACGACCATGAACCCTCTCTGAGGGATGCTGATTAAGTATGTCGAATAAGCGGGAGGTCCTCTGGGAGGCGAGAAGCAGGATCGCGCTCAGATGACGAGCTTGAGCGCACGTCTGTCATCACAAGGCCTTTCAAGGCAAACGAGCTCGGCCCGTGGGCGCTCCAGTTATAGCCCTCGATGGGGTTATATGAGACTTACGAGAGGGCGTGCGAGGATCTATTATGGTAGCGAAGCGGACCGAGAGAAATAAACTTTTTTATGAGGGAGTCGGCGCGCCTCGTGAGAGGTGAGACCAATGCCGACACAATGATCAAAACAAGGAGGGGGAGGGGGGCAATATTCGTCGTGCTGGATGAACCGACGAACCCTTTATTCTCTGGCCCCAAGGCGTCAGCGCCGAGTAGAGCAATATTGGATGTCGCGTCACTTTCCAAAGGTATGGTAGCTATGCCGTAATGTCAGCTCCGGAGGAGGGCCAGGTGACGCAGCATCAGTGGAATTTCCTATGGGCCTCAACGGATCTTCATGAAATATACTCATAGCGACGATGAGTGACGGAGTGTGAGCACCGCGCGGACACGAGCGATGAGAACGTGCGTTGACGGTGTCAGCCTCCAATGTTAAAATTTCCCCTCCCGTAAACGGTATATCAAAACAAACGTTGACCCTGGATGTGCTGAAACTAGGCAGAGGAGTTGGCAAGACAGCAGAAGAGCGCTCAGGCCTGGAAAATAAGCGAAGTATCAAAGCAGGCCGGATCCCCATCTGGTACTCCTTTATCCCAGAATGAAAAGGCACCGGGATTCGATACTCAACGCCAGATCGATCTTGGGGCTAATGTACGAAACCTTGAACATTCCAAGTTTGTCGTGTTGAGAAGTGGGGGGCAAAGGTGACGACGGGCTTTCAAATGGGCTTGCTCGTGAATTTGTTGTGCAATCAGCAGGGTTGCTCCAAGTACAGCGACAGTCTCGTCCGACAAAGGTGATATTGATATTTTCTGAGCAAGTTGCATAACAACCAGAGAACGACTGCAATACCATCGATTTCTGGGTCGATGGGAAGCGCATAGTGATTGCCAAGCGCACGCGTCGCCTCAAGCCATGCAGGATGAGATTCTGGACGATGAGAAAAGGATAGAGGAAAAGATTTCGGGGTGTGGGGTCACATAGTATTACAGATGGTGAATCAAACCCCAGGATTGCCACAGTAATGACCCAGAAACGTGGGGTTTTATTGGCGCGCACGATTGACATCAATAGTACTCTCGGGTATTTGACTCGGCGAGAGCGCGGAGGAGCGAATCGGGTCACAGGACGTGGCTGTAGAGCCTGAATCGGCTTTTGATGCGAATCCAACTGACTGCGCGTGCGAGGGACCCGGTGGACTTGTGACCAGTGCTGACGCCGAGTAACCTCCCTGAATCATACACCTGCTGAGCTTTTTGGCTTCGCAATAACTAAGCTGCAAATCCTTAGGCCGAAGAGAAACTGTAGGGGCGGGAAAGGGTGTGTGCAATGCTCAGGTGTTGCAAAGGCCCCTGTGCCTGTGTGTGAGTGGACAAGGGCGAACGTGATCATGCGCGAGGATGGCGCTGGGGTGGTGATGCGTGACTCTAAATGCAGAGGATCATTCTTCTCGGTTCGGTTAGGGAAACTGGTTACGAAACATCGAGGGAGGATTATGCCTTGCTTCGCTCAGCTGACAGGGTGCATGATGAGTCGCCGACATAGAAAAAGGAATCGATGTGGAGTTCTAACGTTCATCTCCCTCCCTCGGTTTATCCCCCTCCGTATACGCCTTGTTTCGACGAGTCTAAAAGGCGTGAACTTGCTGCTGTGATCTCTGAGACCAAAAAGGCTTCACCTACCGGCCCCACCCTCTTGAACAATGACCCTCTCACAAGACTCTACGAGCGCGTACAGCTCTGAGCTCGAAGACAAAACCCAGCAGTCAATACTGACCAATCTACGCGACAAATTAACGAGAGTTTTGTCAAGTCCTCCACGCTCCCCCATCTTAGAAAGTAAGTGATACGACTTGATCCACGTCTCTCTTTTCTTTTTCTTTCGGTGGTGGCTGGTGGCGTTGAAGAGAGTTGAACGTCCACAACCTGGGGAAATTGAATTGATTTCCTTTTGTGGATGCGTACCTCTCTGACGTGACTTAGCGTTTCTTCGGCCTTGGCTCGCGTATAAATTCGGACCTCTCACCTCCTCTTCCCTCTCTCTACCTATACCACCAACCCTCTCGAAAAAACCCACCAAACTCACTACTTGCAATGTCAGAATCAGAACGTTCAGTATCTCGCGGCCGTGATGCCGTGGTCAGTAACTTCCTCTTGCGTCTCGGCGAGTTCAGCCCAACTGACACCAGCATCGGACTTGCACTTGACTCGATCATGGCCACAGGTGTCTACTGGCCGAGGCGGCGCAGGAAACATGATGAGGGGCGAGTCAGTCTCTCGTGGCCGTGTCTCCCGTGAGCGCGATGGTGATGAGCGTGGACGTGAGCTCTCCCCCACGGCGATCGGCCAGGTAAGTCATCCCCCTACGATCCCTTTCCACTCCGCTTCCTAATTTCCATCCGATCCTTTCGTTTGGTAGGCGACCCACAGTGGACGCGGTGGCGCGGGCAACATTCGCTCGCCGTCGCGGGATCCCGCTGCCATCCGCGAAGAGCTGCTGCACGAGCGCGAGGTCATTGACGCTACCAAAAACGCCGAGGAGCGCGTTACTTTCGTATGTCTTTCCCCTATTCTTTCGCCTTTTTTTTTCTGCGCCTTTCCGGTCGGACCTTGCGGACCCGATCTACGGACGCGCAAGGCACCGATGATGTATATACTAACGACGATTGCCTATTTTTTCCTCATCCGTGATCTTTCCCTTCGGTCCCCGGCAATGAACTCTCTGCGTCATCGGTGCCTGCTCTATCCTCGCAACACCCACCTCTGTCTGCGGACGAACGTGCACGACCTTGGGCTTGCGTGGGATGTGACATTCTGTTCGTAATTACACGATCGATCTGCACAGTCTACTGGACGTGGCGGCATAGGTACGGTTTTTCAACTTGCATCCTCCTGACCCCTTACCGCGCCTTCGCTTCGAGACGAGCATATTTGGCTGACAATTTTTTTCTCTCTTCGTCTTTTTCCTCTCCTGTCACGCTTCGTGAATCTCGCCGCCTGTTTGGTCTCATGACGCCATCCTGTCGACTGATCATCCTCATGTCGTCCACCCACCCCTACTTGCAAATGGTCCGGATGCCGGCATTCCACTTGACTGCTTACCATACCGTGATCAACCTCGTGACTGCCCTCTGACTCATACTGTCATCGACGATGATCTGCTTCCCCATCCAAATGAATTATGGTGGCTGCTTCGCAATTCATCGTCCGAACCCTTTGCCCCGCACACCACTTGTTCTTCATTGAACCATAGGCAACATGCGTGCTTCTCCCAACACCTCTGTCTCTCGCGAACGCAGCGCTGGTGCTAGTGAGCGGTCGCGGTCAACGGATCCTGCACCAGGCAAGCGATACATGTCCTCCGGGCGTGGCGGACGAGGTATGTGTGCATTTTGTTATTCGTCCCTCAACCCCTGACAAACTGAAAATTCTTTGGGAATTCCAAATGCACTCGCTTAGGCAACATCCACCATGACGGTCAACACACCCAGCACGAGCTCGAGAAGCTTGATGAGGACGAGCGCGTTGCTGCAGGTGGTTTGGAGTCTGGCCAGATGTATGATTTTCTCACTTGGCGCAAAGGAAGTTTTACTGATCGGATGCACTCCTCCGTGTCCTTGCACGCTCTCTAGGCATTCGACTGGTCGTGGAGGTGCCGGCAACCTAACAAACAATCCCGACCCTGATGCTTCGCACCCAACCGCTGAAGCACCACTGGAGGAGGGTGTGCACAGGTTTGTGTTCCTACTCCACTTCTCCAATTTTCCACATGCCAAACTTGTACTCACGGCTGCTGCTGCTCCCTTCCAGCACGGGCAAGGGCGGCTACGGGAACATCACGCACAACAAGGAAGCCGCTGCTGGTGCAGACCGAGGCCGCAGCGACACCAAGCACCCAACTGGCCTCGCGGGGATGTGGGACAAGGTCACGCATGGTTTCCAGTCCGACGCTAGCCGCAAGTAGAGGCACACTGTGCTTCTTGCTTTGCCATTATCCTCTCTTATACTAGCATGACGAGTGCTCGCTGAAAAAGATGGACAGGATACCGATGTTGTTTTTGTGCTTTGATCTCCCTATGAACTGTTTCTCTCTCTATCTCTCTCCCTCTCTTCCCTCAATGAACTTTACGAAAATGATACCATATTTCCTTTGCCTGTAACTTCCTCCCCACTCATCTGTTTGTGCTTCTATATCCTACGTTACGTTTTCCCGCCTTTGTGTGTAGTAACTACATGTATTGGAGGAGATTCAATATCCTTTTGAGTTCGTCGTTCGGCCTCTCTGCAAAAGGATGAAATAATTTGTGCTTCTGCCCGAGTGTAAGGGAGCAATTCGTTAATCTCGGAAAGCGGGCTGCATGCTTGGGTCGCTGTGGTGTGAGGATATGCTGAAGGGCAGGAATCGGCGTTTGATTTTGATAGTCTTTTTAGTCTTCCTCGGAAATGAAGACCGATTGCGGGATGTATCGTGGTGTGATTGAGATTTTAGATAATGAAGCATGCATGGCATCCACTCGTCTATCTCCCTGGTAGCAGCCAGCCATGTGGTAAAGGGAGGCAATATGCTCATAAAGGATGTCTCTCCTATCCCCGTCCGAGTACCGAGAAACAAGCCTGAATTAGGAGGTCGGCCCGAAGCGACTCTGGACGCAACCCTGAATGGTCTAAGGATGACGTAGATTTAGGTCTTTGGATGTCTCAGGAGGTATTCGTGTTGTCAAGAACACACAATTTAGACAAAGAGAGACAAGGGGGTAAAGGCGGGACACAGACGATCGATTCATCATGATGAGGTCATTAGTACTTGTCCCACAAATTATTGACCCCGAACGGACCAGACCCAAAAAAAAAAACTTAGGAATCAGGGTCGGGAGGAAGGAGGTCAAACTTAGGATCAGAGTCAAAAAAAGGTGGGTGTGTGTGGATCATCTAAAATCCCGAGAAGAAGCAAGAAGCTTTCTGAACATCACGGTTCGGCTCGGTTTACTGCCAGTAGTATGATCACAAATCAGACATCAGAGGGCAAAGAGCGAGATGACAGAGAGGATGGAGTGTTTGGTAGATTATCCATCAAAAACCTAGGGTCCAGCTACCGAACCGAGCAAGACGCGTCCGTATGTACGTACGTGCGTGCATGGACAAAGAAGGCAAAGAAGAGAGGAAATGCACGGCGAGGGTGCTGCTACCGCAACACAGGTGCGGCTAGGATGTGCACGCGCGGCGGACAGAAGGACGCTGGTGATGTGCAAGGATGGGCTTAGATAGATGGAATGGAATGGGTCGGGCGATGGATGATCGTTGACGATTCCCGATTCCGCCACTCGGGACGGTGGACGGATGCACGACAATGTGCTCTCTGTCTGTCTGCATGGCGAAGCACCCGAGGCGGTTATATGTGATGTGCGAGGGTTCGTAAGACCGCTGATGTCTTGATGGTGCAAAGCAGCGCAGTACAGTAGCGCGCCGTATGGGAACGCTGGGCTTCTGGGGGCGCGACCGGCAGTCGTTGTGTGGCGGTGGTGCCAAAGAGACGCGCCACGGAAAAAGGATAGATGGATATTTTTTTCGCACACACATGTTTTGGAGTTGGGATCAGCAACGGTGATTTACGCGACCACAGCAGGGACAAAAAGAAGAATTATTGACATCTCTTGACAGCATGAAACGATCAGGTATACATGCAAGGAGGATGGGGCCCCCTCATGCAATATCTCAAGGTGAAACTGGGCAAATCCCGTAACTGCGAGTCAGGTCCGAAACGATCGAGAGGCGACCGGACATAAGATCGATCGCCTCCAGCGAAGTTGCTCCAGGTACAGGAACATATATAGGGAAAGCGCTGGAAGAAATTTGACTCGGAAGTGATCGGAAGGAGTGTCCGTCGCGACTAGAACTGCACCAGTTATCAAACAAAGTTGAAGCACCGAAGCTTTCACCGAGCTCAAAGAAAAAAGAAGCGAACCGATGGCTGGGTGATAGATGTCCCTAAGAAGAAAAAGAAAACAAAAAACTGAACTGGAGAGGATTAGGAGGTTGCGTAAGGATCGGTTCCTATGTGTGAGTTTCAGGGCTCGAGCACCAAGACACGAGGAATCCACGTCGACTTTGCGACTCGGATTTGCATGCGAATCCTGTTGGCTCTCTAATTTTTTTCGGCCGGCATGTGGGTATTTTAGATGCATTACATACGGAGCCTCGATAGAGGGTAAGGGGGACTGAACAATGGGGTGGAGGGCCAAGTTTGGTGTTGTGCGGATGTGGATCAGGCAGAGATGAAGGCGGATGAATTTCCATCCTCAAAAGGAATGGACTGAAACAGAACCCTATTTCCTGGGAAGCCGGGGGGCCTGGCGTTAGAGCGAACAGAGCGAGACAAGGAACAATTGCAACAGGCTATCATGCATCATTCGCTGGCGGACGTTGACGTTGACGTTGGTGGGCGATGGCAGAGCAGCATCAGCAACCACAGTGGCAAGCGTGAGAACCCCACACGTGATGATGAAAGCCGTTCATGGCCTTCTACAAGCCATGCCCAGTGATAGACGGTGATTTTCTATCAAAGCAGAGGGAAAACTCTCAAGATGCTGGCGCATGATGATTTTCCCCAAGCATGCTCGAACCATGCGAGGCCCGTGAAATGCGCCGAAGACTCCGAAAAAGGCAGTTGTGTGGTTTCTACTGGCAAGTTTCGTTCTGCCGCCAGACACATTCGCTCATAGCCTCAAACGGAGAGGGGATGGAGGCAAATCACTTGTCTGTCCTGGTCTCTCTTTGCTCTGCCAGACAAACGGATCATCGCTCCCAGGCATACACTCATACATTGCCGCCCTTAACCCCCCGAGTGCGAGTGTACGGCCCGCCCCCTTCGCCCCCTCTGGTCCCTGCTTCTTAAGAACCCCCCCTCCCCCTCATCTGCGTCGTCCCCTGCCAGATCTTCCCCCCGCTTCCCCCCTCTCTACTGCACCTCACTCACTGAAACAACACACTTGAGAAACCTCGGTTGTCTTTATTTGTCTAGTCGGCGTAACTATCCTTGCCCTTGTCAGTTATTGCCTCCTTCTTCCCTTCCTTCCATCCTCCCACGTCTCCCCCCTCTTACCGGTCTTCTGATCTCTCTGCGCGCGTAGAAAAAAAACGACATTATCGTCATCATGCCTGGCAGCAGCAGCGGTAACGCCAACGCCAGGAGCATACCCAGTGGGGGTCTTCCCCCCGACCCTCGTTTCGTCGCCCGTGGCATGCCCATGGCAGCACAAGGCACCTTTCGCCCTGATCCCAATCTAATCCGCGATCTCATGCTCTGGGGTCCCGTCATACCTGGCGCAACCAACGGCCTCGAACGCAACGGTCGGAGCGACTATGTTCACGGCTACCTCGGAGACATCCAGGTCGCATGGTACCGGCCCAGCGCCGCATACTACCACCTCGTCCCAGTCCCTCGCAGGGACGATGCTGACGACGAAATCTCAAATATGCACCGAGCTGGACTCTCCGTCTACCCACGCATTTGGCAGCCGAGAGTCGAGGAGGGACCTGTTCAGCACGTTTGGGATACCCTCATGTTCTATTACTACGCCCTCGAGCTCATACCCCAGCCCAACCTCCGCGAGACGCCCTTCCGTACCGATGACGGGCGCGTGCATACTGTGTGGCCCCCCAATGGATCCGATGCATCTAGCATTCACCCACAGCAGCAACCTCAGTCATCGCCAGCTCCACCTCCGCCGTCCGCACAGTCCGACTCCGACGAGTTGCCTGTGCTCGAACCGGTTCGCTCCGAGACGCCCTCTTCTCAGGTCTGGCGGCCACGAGTACCTATTTCTCATTCTACGATACCCGAAAATCGTCTCGTCTATCCGGTGAGTTTCCGTTGCTTCTGGTTGATTTTTTTTTCTCTCTCTCGCTCTCGTCACCCCCCGCTTAGTTCCCATCCCCATTATCGGCGGTCTTCCCCCTTTTTCTCTCTTGATTGATTGCCACCGTGCGGCCTTCCCAATATTTTTTTTTCCCTGCGATGACGATCATTGTGGTGGCTCGTGTGATGGGGGGCATCTAATCTTTTGCCTCGTATGGGTTTCTCTTCCCACGTTTCTGTGCTCTCTTTGACTCATTTCACGTCATTGCCATTGGAGGGATCTTATCTCTAATCTAATCTTGCTTCTTTTCTGCTTTCATTTCGTCTTGTTCTAGCCCGACGCACATTTCCCCCGCAGTCCCGACCGGGAGAACGAGGAAGACGAGGAGGATGACGACTATGACACCGAGGATGAGCAGCTCCTCAGTGCCCGCCGAGCCATTCTTCGCACTACTACACGCAGTGATCCATCTACTTCTCCGCGTACGCCATTTGGTCCTGAGGGTCTGCCTGTCCCCGTCCAGTACCCCGAGGAATACGCCCGCGGTGTTGTCGAGTTCCCGACACCCGAGCCGCCCACGGGCCCGCACGCTCCGCCTCGGGAGCCTTTCACTTCTCGCCAGGTGGACGAGCTGCGAGAGAGGATCTTCACCGATGTGATTGCCGAGATCAGGCGCCAAGAGATACTCGACAAAGGATATCGCGCCGGAGCTCGGTCGGCTGACTTTAACAGGCCCAGGATGAACGCCTTTTTGAGGACGCTGCCTGAGAAGATGAATGCTCCCATCAACCCTCCCACCATGCCCAAGCCAATTCCACCTCCTACCGATGTTGCTTGGGTCCCTCCCAGACCTGCGCCAGGGCTTGCTCACCTCAACACCACAGAATCTGCCAGCACTTCCACCGCCCCTGCTCCTGCTCCCCCTCCGCACAACACCAGCCCCTTTGCCTACCCGTTCTCCTTCCCTGCTCGCCCTCCTCCTCCGTCTACCGGCTTCAACTATTATCCTCCTGGGAGGTCCGGTGGTGCTGCGTCTGGCAATTCTGCTGCTCCCCCTACTACGCAGTACTCTGCTACCACAGCGGCTCCATTCCGCGCTGCCCCTCCTACTGCGCCCAGTGCTCCCCAGCCTCAACCTCAGCGCCAGGTCCCTTCGTTTGGCGCTCCCCAACCCGCTCCCTTTGGTAGACCTCTCTCTCAACAGCCCCCACCCCAGTACCAGAACCAACAACTGCAACAACAACAACATCCCCAACCTCAACAACCACCACAGTACCGACCCCAGTACCAGCCCCAACAGCAACAGCAACAGCCACCCCAGTCCCACCCTTGGACTGGTATTAACACTCTTCACAACCACCCCGAGCTTTCCAGTGGCCCTTCGCACGCCCTGCTCGAGATCCTACGTGGCCTTACTGCGCACAACGACCGCCTCGAGCGCGTGCAGCGTGAGCATGCCGCACAGCTCGTGACGGCTCGCGAGATGCACAACGCCGCGCGCTCGTCGATCATGTTGTGGCGTGAGCGTGTGCAGACGCTCGAGGCTCGCGCGAGCCAGCACAATCGTGATATGGGAAGGCTTGAGGCGGTCATCGCGAGAATGGGTGCGATGGAGAGGGAGTTGAACGAGACGAGACGCGAGTTGGGCGAGACGAGGCGGGAGTTGGTCGAGGTGAGGCGACAGCATAGCATTGGGAGGGCCGAAATTGCTGCGATTAGGGAGGAGAGGGAGATTGAGAGAGCAGCTTTGGCTGACGCAGGCCAGATCTCGTTTGGTGAGTTTTTTTCTTTCGCATATATACCCTTCGTTCTCGGAGACGATCGGAGCTGTTCGCTTACTCTTCATCATGTTTTGCTTTGAGTAGATTCTGCTGCTCTGTTATCGCTTGGCCATACTCCCTCTTCTGCTTCTGCTTCTTCCACATCCGTCCCTGCCGCCTACGACGTTCAGCACCCCGCTTGGTCGATATTCGCCCTCCAAGCGGCAGCTAGCTCCTCCAGCTTGAGCCTTGCTAACAACGATGTTCCTACCCAAGCCGTCGCTGACATCGAGCTCCGTTCGTCGCTCCCTACCAGTCCGGCCTCGCCTCCGATTGAGGTGCGCGTCGCCGTTGAGGTCCTTGTCACATCCGATGACGAGCTCAACGAGCGCCTGAGCGAGCTGGCCGATGCTGATGCTGTGGCTCGCTCTGTCGTGGGCATCGACGACGACGACAGTGATGATGCTCACAGCGCTTTTGATGGGGACGACGGTGAACGCACTGCCGTTGGTCAAGACACGGATGGGGATTTTGACGCCGAGCTTGAGAATGAAGCGGGGGGGTTATCCGACTCGAGCGTCGACTCACGGGAATACGAATTTGCCAACTCGGAGTCGGAGCCGGAGTCGGGCTCGGACTTTGATGACCTTGCGGAAGAGGTCATCCCTTCTGCGTAAAAAGCCGGGCCATCTGACGTCTCCTGCGAGCCGCGGCCCCAGCCTCATTCTCCCTCCCTTCTCGTTCTCCGTCTCTGGATTCTCTCGTTCATTGCTCTCTTCTCTCTGACTGCGGATCTCACTGCTAAAATCGGATTGCACTGGACAATAGACTGATACTGCTTGCTCGCTCGTCTCTCTTCTCTGCCCAACGGACGCGGCATGTCTCTCCTCTATCTTCTCGTTCCCTCTCAAACCACAAACTACCGAAATCCAAAAAAGAGCTCTCGCAATTCACTCACATCATTACAATACTATACAGAACTCATCAGTTTTCTAGTACTCGCTATGCTGCTATGCTCTGCTCGCAAACATCATGCATCGTGCCCCATGTATCATTTTCTTTATCTCTCTCTTATTCACAAAACTAATAAAATATAACGCGGTTTGCTCGATTGGAGGTGTTTGTATTGAGGATCGATTAGGACTCATCACTTGAGTGTGGCACTGCAAATCGCTCGCTTCCAAAGTCGAAGTGGGGTTAGACGGCTAGCTCAATAGGGACTTCGTATATGAGACTACTATCTAGCAAGGATGTAGCGAGGGGTATTAGCTAGAGAGTCCAAGATGTACATCCACGATTAAGCTTTGACGTTTGTAGCGTCCGTATGTGCATGATGATAGAGCAGCACGACAACATTGAGGAAAACCCTCTTAATGAAACAATCCGTGAAAGGACATGAACGCCCTATCTAAGAATTTGAAAATGCGAATGCAGATAGACAACTTGTATGGTCGTAACCAAATGCGAAAGATCGAGTAGCAAAGCGTGAGGAATAGCAGAGCAAGCCGCACACAAAAAGAGACGCGGCGGGCACCGATCCGACTTAGAACTTCGGAGTGTACCGGGACTTTTGGCGCAAAAGATGCCCATATCGAATGAACAGGGCGGGGATCGGGGTCATCAGGATAGCGATGCCGCCAAGGAGTGTCGATGCCCAGCGAGCGTTCAACTTGTCATACATCTGTCGGGCGAATAGCTGGATCACACACCCACACACGAAGGAAAATGCATTGACGATCGTTAGGATCTTCTTATATCCGCGCAGAAGACGGTGACGAGATCGGGGGACTCACGGGGAAAGCAGCACCGAACGAACTTCGGACGACGGCGAGCACGGCGAGAGCCGTTGCAGCATTCATCAAATAACAATCAACGAGGAAGTTCTGGAGTCCTTGGAAGATGAGAATCAGTCCGTATCCGAGTGGGAAACCAGACATCATCGGTGCCCAGAACGAAATCCAAGGATAGGACGTCCACCCAATCCAGAAAAACCTGAGAAATTGCGGAAACCAGCAAGAGTCAGTGGATGACCTGAGATTGACGGTAAAATTCTTACGAAGCAGCGAAGATTATTCCACCAGTCAAGCACATTCGAAGCCGGTATTCTGGAGGAACCCTCGCAGGGGCGTATTCTCCCATCTTCTTGACATATTGCTTGTTATAATACGTCGCCGACTAGAAATTACGTATCAAGTCGTAAGACAGACGATCCAGGGAAGTCGGGGGTCAACCATGAACAACCATCGACGGCAAAGTATGGGGGAAGTCAGCGTGCGTCAGCAGCAGGAAGGAGACGAGCTTCCAACTGACCAAAATTCCACCGAAAACTCCACCTCCCAACAAGGGAAGGAACATGAGCCCTTGGATCCCTGCATTGAAGTTGTGGCCACCTTTGCCGAAAATCACCGGGTACGCCTCGAAGAGTAGATACTATAAAAGGGAGTAATGAGTCACACGATCGACAAGAGGAATACTATCAAGAACATACGATGCACCCGTAAACGAACTATAGAATCCATGCATAAGTAACATAAGTAACGTGAGTCGTATGAGAAAAGGAATACAGAACATGGCAGGTGGCGGAGACTTACGCTCATATACATAGTGACAGCGAAAAGCATTGGTTCCTGACGCGGCGAACATTAATTTGCGCCCAACCATCAATCGATCCAGAAGGCTGGAGGCAATAAGGCTCACCTTGATAAACATCAATGCAGGTTTAGTGATGATGTTGTTGGCATGTTGACTGAGTGTGAGCTTGCGCGCTTCGATAGGCGCGAACCACCGCTCGTCCCCCGTTTCTTTACGCTTTCGGGCCGCCTTGTTTTTGAGCAGGATGGGCGCGTACGTCTCCGGCAAAGTGAATATGATGAGGGCTAGCATGACAGCAGCAAAAAGTGTCAGGATCCAGAAGACCCATCTGAAATACGGGGCAGAGTAAGCAGAGTCAGCCCCGATGACCTCAGCATCCGAACACTGAGGATCAAAGGCATTGAGTCACAACATACCTCCACGAGGTGCCGCTGACACCAATGAAACCACTAATGGCCGGAGCTATGTGGAGGTAAGGAGGTAAGATGATTCATCAGCTCGTGTGATTCACGTTGCAACTGTGGCATGGAAAACGGTGGGCATTTACCTAGGGTAGGACCAGCGAATGGCGCAATTGCGAAGATCGCCATCGCTTGGCCTCGCTGACGGGCAGCCCAGATATCAGCAATTACTGCGCCAGAGTTGGACAAAGGGCTCGCAGCGAGACATCCGCCAAGGAATCGGAATGCTAAGGTCCAGGAAATTCAGTGTAAAACGCGATTATCAAAGGAAATAACATACCAAGGATGGCCCCGACATTGGGAGAGAGCGCGCATCCTATTTGGAATAGCATGTAGACCACAAAGCTGCCAATGAATACCGGACGCCGGCCTATGGTCTCGCTGAGGGGGCCCCACACTATCGGCCCGCTAATAATAGTGGTCAGCGGGATGTGGTAATGTATCTCGGAAGAGCCAAGCGTACACGCAATATCCGGCCACGAAAAGCGAGAGGACGAGAGTAGCGACCTCTGAGCTGATCTCAAAGTGTTTCTCCAGCTGAGGAATGATACCAACCGGAGCGGTACTGGCGAACGTGGCATTAAGGATAAGAGCGCCCGCCAGAACGGTGTAGTACCACCTGATGGTCTCGCTCCAATTCTGCAAGCAACATGAGCCTCGAGGGGGGAGCGCGATGTTGACTGATGTTGTAGACGTACCTGAGGGTTCTCTGGATCATCAGGTCCATCCCAGCCAACCTCGAACTCATTCTTTGGAGCAGCTGGGGGAGCGACCGGCGTAGTAGTGACAGCGACAGGAGGAGATGTCTTGGTCTCCTCGCTCTGCCCAATGGAAGCAGTAGAGTCGCGTTTCTCGTTGCGATCCTCGCCCTTCTCGAGATCTTCTACCTTCTGGGGGGGCTCTGACATCGACATGGCCGTAACTAGCGCTGAGGGAACGAATCAGGCAGCAACAGGGAGCAAAGGTGGAGGTCAAGACCAGACAAGGTGGAGGTACCACTCCCGCGGCAGGATCCAACTTGAATATATGAGCCCCCGACGATGTGCCATATTCCCACGCCGCCAAGGGCCATTCTGTGTGGCCCTGCTTTGCTCGGAGCTCAAGGTACGAAGGTCATGTGACCTGCTCTTTCTCTGTTACAAACCCTGTCTACTCGGCCCTGCGGCGATTAACTCTTTTCGCGGGTGTTGTGGTCATGATTGAGGTACAACGAGCCCCTGCAATACCAAACCCTCCGTCGATACCGTCAAACGCTCCCGAGCACTGCCCAGTGAGTATGAGTTAGAAAATATCACAAAGTCTGACAAAGCTAACCACTGTGGTGTCTGTACACAGGGCGTTGAGAGTGAATTAGCAGGCAAGACAGACGCTTGCGGAGGATGTGCGAATCAGGAGATATGTGCATCCAATAAACCAAAGGGTCCCGATCCTGCTTTGCCCTTGATTCGGGATCGGATGGCCTCAGTCAAGCACAAAATACTTGTTCTCAGTGGGAAAGGAGGTGTAGGAAAGAGCACGTTTACTGCTCAGCTAGGCTGGGCTTTTGCGGCTGATGAGACGACCCAGGTGCGTTTGTTGCTCTTTCACTTTTTATATTCCAGATCTCATTGTATAGCTCGGGGCTCGATCTGACCTGCCTCGTTGTTGCCAGACGGGTATCATGGATGTCGATATATGCGGGCCATCTATCCCGACCATCCTCGGTCTCACCAAGGAGGAAATTCACTCCTCTGCATCTGGCTGGTCTCCTGTCTTCGTTCAAGACAACCTATGCACTATGTCTGTGGGGTTCATGCTTCCCTCCGAACGGGATGCTGTTATGTGGCGCGGCCCAAAGAAGAACGGCCTCATCGCTCAATTCTTAAAAGACGTCGACTGGGGCGATCTCGACTACCTCGTCATCGACACCCCACCTGGAACGTCGGACGAGCATCTCAGTGTCGTCCAATATCTGAAAGAGTCAGGGATCGATGGTGCTGTGCTCATCACAACTCCCCAGGAGGTGGCCCTCCAGGATGTCCGACGCGAGATTGACTTCTGCCGCAAGGTCGGCATTAGGATAATCGGTCTTGTGGAGAATATGGCTGGCTTCGTCTGTCCTGGGTGCAAGAACACATCTCAGATCTTCAAACCCTCGAGCGGAGGGGCCAAGCGTTTGGCGGAGGAGACTGGGATCGAGCTGCTTGGCTCGATACCACTTGACCCACGGATAGGCAAGAGTGCAGATTACGGTGTGAGCTTCTTAGACGAGTACCCTGATTCTCCTGCAACAACCGCATACCTAGACATCATTGATAGTATGTTCCATTGCTTTTCGTTGATGTTTTCTGGCTGAAGAATCTTATCTTTTGCAGGGATTTCTGCCATCCTAGACGCTTAAAGCGTGGATTTGGCCATCTCGATCCGATTGTATCCACCATCCACCATGTACTAACATAAACTGCCACCTGATATCGTTTAATCATCCTGCGATAGCGTATTGATTCTATTCAACAATGAAGTTGGATGAGAGCTCAACGAGAGCCCCTCGCGCCGACTCGAGATTCATCATCCTCATGTTCAGCTATCGTGAGGCTTCTTAAATCAATGCTGCCGTCAGATATTCACTGGTGGGACTGCAGCGACGATGTCCTGAGCTGGTTTATGACAAAGCCGAAACACTTCCCCAAGGACGGGTGAGACCGTCGGGTTCCTCACTACAAATCGACTAAGACGCACCCAGCTCTATCACCTGCAGCGCACCTGAAAGTGCACTGCTGAGCTGGAGTGGCGGGCTTCAAGCCCCAGCAACGACTCGTGTTGCTTGCGCTAGAGACTATGCAAATTCGTTCGAGCGGCAGTCTGACAAAATACAAATTGAAATGATGCGTGAGCGTTTGGTACAGCACATCACAAAAAGGGTGCTGAGGATTGAGTCGTTGAATATGCCACGGGCTCTCCTATCTCTCTTATTCGAAATACCAATGCCACTTCCTATTACTAGGCTTCAATCCTGAGAGAGCTCATGATCAGAAATTTTGTCCAGTTGCCAAATGGGAGGCTCACCATCCTTGAGCGCCTGTTCCATTGTTTCCTTCCATCGATCAGCCTTCCACAGCTTCAATCGCTCTTGACTAGCTTTGCTAATCTTCTTGCACTCGTCACACGTCGTTTTGAGGGTGACAAGTGAAAGAGCCATCAACATGCCATCTTTGCCCATCGCTACAGGGTGCGGTCCATTTGGATCTTCCAAGATCGATTCAAGGGCACGTTTACCCTCTACTTCAGGAGGAAGGTTTTGGAGGTCTGCTGGATCCAGCCAAGATAATTCCTCGGCATACCCACGGCACGCCTCGCAATCCCGTACCCAAACCGTCTCACATGCTTCCGTCCGCAACGCCTTGGTGGTTTGTTCGCGATGCCAGATTAGAGTATTGAATTCCATCGCATTGACGCGGGCCAGCTCAGGGATATGACGCCACTGTGACTTGAAGTCATCTTGGGAAAGGAAAAATCGATATGAAGCGGCTTTCGCTGCGTTGGGGAGCTGGTACGCCTGAGCAATCGCCCACGCACGAAGCGGGTTGGGCTCAGCGGCCAGTGCGGCTACGAGCGGGCCGCGTTTGAGCTTCGACACGGCGAGGTCAAATTCCAGCTTATCCGCGGCTTGTATGGCTGCTAGTACCTCGTCGACTGTAGGACTGAGGTTTGCCAGCGTGAAGTGGTACAATGGTCCTGATTGGAGTAACAGAAGAAGGGCTGCGCCCGATACATGAACATCGAGCACTTGGTTCTCCTGTGAATCGGGCGGAGTAATCGTGAACATGGAACGGAAGTGCTGAGAAGCCTCCCGCAGGACGGCTTTGTTAACGTGAAACAGCATGAGATCATCGGAACGGAGAGTGATATCAGCATCTGGGAAAACGATTGAGGGCTGGACAGGGTTTTTTGCTGCGCTTGCCATGTTTGTGGTGGAAAGTAAAACAGCCACAAGCCGCGATGTAACTGGGAGGGTGTGATGACAGTTACGATACACGATCCAGTCATAGTCAGGAACTGGGATGGGCCGAGGTTCATATAAAAAGTCCCTCCTCTGCGGCTCTGTGTCACCCATGTTCCTTCTAAATCATTGGAAATAGTGGGTTCTCCACCACCTGTACGGTACAACACGTGGTACAAGCTCTCATGAGCCATAATGCATTACCAGCTCTATTCAACACGTCCAACAGAGCTTTGACGGGAAAGGCTGGGAAGCCAATGATTTTATCTCGGCAGCCGAGAAAAAGTGACCATAAGGATGGCATTAGTAGTATATTATTGGAGCTCGCACTTTAGATCGGCTGGACTAATCTCGGTTGTGCCGATCGACGTCTGTCGCGCATCTGGAAAGGGTAGCACATCCTGACTACCCTAAGATCTGGGCGGCGACAAGCTGCGGTCTCACCTCTCGATCGCGTCGAGCCCGCTGAACTTTTATCCACCACGGCAAACAGTGAACGCACACTGGTGATTACGGCTGATGATAGCCTCACTAATCGTACGGGCGTGTGATGATCTCCGCGCCCGGGGGTCCTACAAACAGGATTAATCACGCCCATTAAACTTGCGGCGTCGGCAGGGTTTGCACCATTACGCATAATAACTGGAATCCTCCCTGCTTCTTCACAACGAATCGCAATGCTCGGAATAGCAATCGCCCCGTGGGCTTCCACGCATTGAGAACGCATCAAAAAGGTTAGCACCCTAAGGCCATACTGAGCACCGCCCGCATCCCAATCAATCTTTCAGTACTCATCTATCCTCTTAGGCTGTCGGACTTGGACTTAGGCCGTGATTACCAACAAAAGCACGTTTCTTGGTCAGTTAACTTAACTGATAAAATAGAGAAAGCAGCCTATCGGTGTGTTCAACTTCATACCGCTTGGACATTATACTCGATAGTATTGCCTAAGTATTCCAGGCTTGGATTTTGCACGAGCAACAAATGGTCGTTAGCTCAAATTAACATTGATACAGGGATGGGGGATAGTGGACGAGTAGATTGACACCGGAAAGCCTCCCGTCATCGCAAAGGACGACGTCAGCATGCGGCTACACCTGACCGGACGTGGCCGCAAACAACATATGTGTAGTTATCGCTGCGTTTGGAGTGGTATTTTTCATACTACTGAAGATATGGCTGTTGGAGATCGGATCGCCACATTCCTAAACAGATTGCCTCGTGGTCTGCAACATATGTGATTTAAACGCATGTTTGTGGGGCCCCAATATCTGAGGCGAAATTGTTTAAAATGCTATCAAGGATCGGGTAGAGACGGGTGACCAGATGCCGACGGGTGGACGGCGTAAAGTTGCTTGTCGAAGCACTGCGGGGAGGTTTAATGGCATTTCGAAGACATGGGGTGGGAAAAGACGAAGCCGAAGAACCAAAAATGATCGAGAACATGTGGACTGGGGAAAAGATGATGCGGTGGAGGTGGAAAATTGTGTGGGGAACGTATCACCAGATCCTTTGATTGGCTTTGTTTATACCGAGCTCGTTACCATAACTGGTGGTGAAACCTCTTTACCTTTTTCCCGTCGCAATGCCGATCCCAGCAGTGCCTGGATCATGCCCGCTCTTGAATGGTTCGAAGTTTAATCCCGTCTCGAGGAGCGATGGTTCTTGCAATTCAAATATAATGAACTGTTGAGATACGGTGGAAACCGGGTGAGGCGATGGGACCGTCCTAGCTCACGCATTCAAGCTCACATTCAAGCAATCTTTATGGACCTTTTGTTCACCCGGGAGCTGCTCGTGACCGACCCGGCTTGCTCTCGTCGTGCTCGTCTATAAAAGACGTCTGAAGCAAGGCCTTGCTCTTCACTTCTCCACCACTGAGGTACTCTGAAGAATACCCACTCTTCTCTCCCAATTATCCACCCCTACAACAGGCTCTTCCAGCTAATTCTGAAATGTCCGCCAACGCCCTTGCCCCTACTGTCGCCAACGAGATGGACTTCGCTGTCCCAAAGACCCAGAAGATCGCTCATTTTACGCAAAAGGGTGGGTATCGCGCTTTTCTCGTCGCTTGATCGTTATGTGCTCATTTGATGCTCCCAGGTGGCCCCATGGTTGTTGAAGATGGTCCAGTCACACAGCCCGAGGATTTAAAGCCTGGTGAGGTCCTCGTCAAGGTTAGTATCCTCGTTTAGCTTCTATCTTTTTCGATATCTGCGTTCCTTATCTTTATTGACCGTGTATTTGATCTCCTTGCGTGCAGCTTATCTATTCTGGTGTATGTCATACCGGTAAGTCCGATCCGATAATTAACCTCGCCATTCTTAGACCTTGCTCACGCCTCGCCACCTTCCCACATAGACCTCCATGTGATGAAGGGCGACTGGCCCCTCCAGTCCAAGCTTCCCTGCATTGGCGGCCATGAGGGTGCCGGGTATGTCGTGGCTATTGGGAAGAACACAGCGACGGACCTCACGATAGGGTCCCGTGTCGGCATCAAGTGGCTCGCATACTCGTGCGGCGCATGCGAACTCTGCCGCAAGGGCTACGAGAGCAGTTGCCTTAAGGCCGAGTGCAGTGGATTCAGTGTGGATGGCACCTTCCAGCAATACTGCGTCAGCTTCGCTGATCACGTCACCCCCATTCCTGATGGGTTGAGCCTGAAGTTGGCTGCACCCATCATGTGCGCCGGTGTCACTGTCGTAAGCCGCTTCTCCTATTACATTTTCGATCATTATTCTCGATATTGAATTCTTTGATATAGTGGAAGGCTATCAAGGCAGCCGAGCTTACGCCTGGCGAGACGATCGTCATTTCTGGTGCTGGTGGTGGCTTAGGCCATCTTGCGATCCAATATGCTGTCTCAATAGGCCTCCGCGTGGTCGCCCTCGATGCCGGTGCAGAGAAGCGTGCGCTTTGCACTAAACTCGGTGCTGAGACTTTCATCGACTTTTCTGAGAGCAAGGATCTCGTTGGGGACCTCAAGAAGGCGTGTGGCGGCACGGGCCCCCATGCAGCCATCGTGACTGCTAGCAGCGCCAAAGCGTACGAACAGGCGTTGGACTACCTCAGGAACGGTGGTGTTCTCGTTGTGGTGGGCTTACCCGCCGATGCCTATGTGAGTTGCTTGGTCTACGGATAAGCTTGCATCTTCTGACTGTACCTCTCCTCTGGATTTACTCTATGCCAGATCCGCGCTTCTGTCTTCTTCACCGTTTTCCGTTCTCTGCGCATCGTCGGCTCATATGTTGGCAACCGTGCCGACGCCGTCCAAGCAGTCGATTTCGCCGCCCGCGACAAGGTCACCACGACCGTCGAGGAGCTTCCTCTTTCCGCCCTCCCGAAGGTGTTTGACGACATGAGCGCGGGTAAGGTCGCAGGTAGAATCGTGCTCAACCTATGGGAGAACCCTAATCGTGCTTCTGCTTGATTGACCCCCAAAACCGGATGCCTTCCGTCATGGCCTGACTCGAATCCTTTCTTGTTACGTGAACTCTGATAAATCGAGCTTCCATGTATGTATCATATCCAACCCAAAGTGTAGATGTATTACGGAGGAATATTGGACGCTGTACATAGCATTATCATCGATGGGACGCCGTTCCTTGTGTACCAAGTGAACTTGTGCTAAATTTCGCTTACCGGCTTTCAGCCGATTTCCTATCAAAAGGATGCCTAGATGTGTGAAATGTGTGCTTCTTCAAATTCCTGTTATTCAGTTTGTTCGCGAAGAGTGAAGGTCGATAGAGCATCAGACCAGAAAGGGATAGTTTGTTTATGGGTCTTCTCTGGCACCGGAGAAGTAGCAATAGGCCAAAGTTGTACTTGTTGGTGTATCGAAACGCGGCGCGGCACCAGGCCATCTGAATCCCTGATTGTATGTTGGCGAAGGTATTGTTTATTTTACGTACTCATTCAAGACAATAGCGTATCAAATAATGCAGGGATTTGATCGTATTTTCAGCACATGAATTGATCAACATTCGCAATGAACCGAGGGCATGCCAGGTTCTCCCACACCTCATATCCCCTGCCAATGCGGTGACAGAGTATTAGGCTTCAAACCTAGAATGTACATCGTGATCAGTATCCATCTTTCTATGTCGTCTACTGCCACTGGGGCTTACCTTCTTGCATCGCCGTCCGCATTCTGTCTTCCCACCACTCTGTGTTCAAAGCTTCCCAAGATGTCTTAACAGACTCGCTACTTGTTCTGCACTTCTCACAGGTGGTTTTAAGCTCCACAAGCGAAAGCGCCAGGAGGATCCAGTCTATTCCCAACGCTGCGGGGTGCCGATCTTCCAAAAGTGATTCAACGATTGAGCTACCTGCGATGTGAGGATCGACAAGCTCCAGTTGTTCCAGCTCCCAGTAGGCTTGGTGCTCGTCTCTTTCGTCACACTCTTCGCAAGTCCAACCCCAGAGGATGTTGAGAGCCTCCGTTCGCAGTGCGTTGACTGCTCGCTCACGGCGATGAGTTAGAGCGTTAAATTCTATTGCGTTGACATTGGCTAGCTCCGGCATAGAATGCCATTGCGCCTTGAAGTCGTCAGGAGAAAGGAAATAGCGGCATGCCGCGGCGTCAGCTGCTTCAGGGAGCCGGTGAGCCTTGGCAATCGCCCAGGCGCGGAGAGGGTTAGGCTCATTGGCTAAAGCCGTAATGAGAAGACCGTGTTTGAGCTGTTCCTCGGCGAGGTCAAATTCTAGCTTCTCTGCAGCTTGCATGTGCTCGAGCACCTCGTCAACCGTAGGTCTGGGCTCTGCCAAGGTGAAGTTGTAAAGTGATTGTGACTGAAGGAGCAGCAGGAGGGAAGGGCCCTGCACATCCACGTCAAGTATCTGGATTTCTTCAGGGTCGGGTGGAACGATGGCAAACATGGAGCGAAAGTACTGGGAAGCCTCGCGCAAGACAGATTTGTTAAGACAGAACGTCATGAGGTCGCTGGAACGGAGAATGATATCAGCATCTGGAAAACTGATCTCGGGCTGGAAAGAGTTCTCTGCTTCGCTCGCCATCACTGGAGGGTTTTGGGAGGGAAACAGAGACTAAAGCGAGCTGACTCGGGAATCTACATGATGACACAGGTGAGACATAGTTTAGTCACGGCCAGTAACTACTGGAAGAGAGGAATTTTGTTTTCCCCTTTCTGTGCCTTTGCCCCAGTCATTATGAATAACCGTGAAGAATGGAATTCTCATCATATTGCGCGAAGCGATGACATGTGGTAAAGTAGCCTCAGCTTGGTCGCTAGCGGTTGCTACAATGACTGAATGAGAGACCTCACCCTCCTTCTTATGCGAACCCAAAATGAGAGTCAATCTTACCGGTGGTAGCGGCCGGAAAAAGTACGGCTCAATTTCTGGAAGAGATAATAGTCGTGGATTTATTTCGCATCGGATACTCTACATTTAGAATCAGCAGACAGAAACCAATAGCCTTCTCCCTCTTGAGTCGCTGTTCGTCGTGATCCGGCTCGATTCATTCATCGCAATTAACTTGAATTGTATCATAGAATTATTTCGGGTATTTTTATGATTATATCACAGCTCGCGGAGCGATACAAAGCACAGAAAAATACCATCCATAACAGGTTTGAATCTGACGAACCGGAAGCATATCAATGCATTCTAATATCTCCCACATTCCGCCAGTGGGGTAATATGGTGTCAGGCTTTAAACCTAAGAGGTATTCTGTTATTAAAAGCCCATTTCTACGCTGGTTCTCACGTGAGTGGCCTAGCTTCTTTCATCGCGTTCTCCATCCTTTCTCTCCACCAGTCTATGGTTCTTGTCTCCCACGGTGTCTGACGGCCCTGGGGTTTCTTTTGCACTCATTACAGGTAATTTTGAGATCGACGAGCGAGAATACCACTAAGATCCAGTCTTTTCCCAATGCTGCGGGGTGTGCACCTCTTAACAGCGACGCGACAACCCATCTAGATCTGCCTCCTATGTGGGGCTCAATACCCTCGAGTTTTTCTGAGTCTGGGTAAGCCTCATTCTCGATGCGCGTGTCACATTCCCCGCAATGCCCGCCCCAGAGGATATTGAGGGCATGGGTTTTCAGAGCGGCAATCCCTCGCTCACGACGATGAATGAGAGCGTTAAATTCCATGGCGTTGATCTTGGCTAGCTCCGGCACAGAATGCCATTGTGCCTTGAAGTCATCGGAGGAGAGAAAATAGCGACACAGGGCGGCATCAGCTGCCTCGGGGAGCTGGTACGCCTTGGCGATCGCCCACGCCCGGAGAGGATTGGGCTCGGCAGCTAAAGCGGTTACGAGCGGGCCATTCTTGAGCTGAGACTCGGCAAGGTCGAACTCCAACTACTTTGCGGTTTGCATGAGTTCCAGCACAGCGTCGACCGCGGGCCTAGGCTCTGACAACGTGAAGTGATAGAGTGATTGTGATTGGAGGAGTATAAGAAGAGCCCATCCGGGCATTTCGATACCGAGGACTTGATTTTCCCCCGAGTTGGGCCCGGCGATGGCGAATATGGAACGGAAATACTGAGACGCCTCGCGCAGAACAGCTTTGTTGACGTGAAACGTCATAAGGTCGTTGGAGCGGAGGATGATATCGGCATCTGGGAAAACGAGCGAGGGCTGGACTTTCGCTAGCTCGCTCATCACCTCTAGACGTGGGTGGTGGTGGTAGTGGTGGTGACGCTCCGTTATTGAATGCCTTTATTGAAATATGATATATTTCATAACAAGCAGTGACTACTCCGCGTATACAGGACGCAGAACAACCAATATCCACAACCAGTTCGAGTTTGATTAACTGAAAGTGTGATGAAGTTCTTCTGCGTCTCGTATATTTCGCCAGTGCCATTCTTGATTGCCAGGCCATAGACCTGCAAACAAGCTCTCAGTTAGAAAACCAAGTGTCACCAATCATCAGCGCCGGGACTCACCACGCTTGAGAGCGTGCTCCATTGTGTCCCTCCACGAGTCTCGACTTCGCCTTTTCAATTCTTGCTGAATAGTTTCGCTAATGCTCTTACACTCGTGACAAGTAGTTTTGAGAACAACAAGTGAAAGGGCCATTAAACGTCCCTTCCACGCCCACCGCTACTGGGTGCCGGTCTAGCGGAAAGCCGATCTGCCCTCGATCACGGGAGGAAGATCTGGTATATCTTCCGGATCCATGTGAGATTGAGATTCGGCGAGGTCCCTGCATGTGATGCATCTCCATTGTAGGCCCCAAACAATGTTACACGCTTCGGTCTGCAACGCGTTGATTACTCGTACACGACGACGAATTAGGGTGTTGAACTCCATTGCACTGACCCTGGACAACTCTGGAAGAGAGTGCCATTGGGGCCGGAAGTCATCTGGGGAAAGGAAATAACGGCGTGCAGCGGCCTCGGCTGCCTCTGGGAGCTTTTGAGCCATGGCAATTGCCCACGCACGAAGTGGGTTGGGCTCGGAAGCCAGAGCGGTCACGAGTGGCCCTTGTCTGATCTCTTGCTCGACGCTATCAAATTCCAGCTTCTCCGCGGCCTGTATGACTGCTAATACCTCATCAACTGTTGGCCCAAGCTCGGGCGTCAAGGTGAAGTTGTAAAGTGATTCAGATTGCAGGAGGAGTAGGAGGGCTGAGCCTTGCACCTCAATATCGAGGACCTGGATTTCTTGTGAATCAGGTGGTGCGATGGCAAACATGGAACGGAAGTGCTGAGATGCTTTGCGCAGGACAGCTTTGTTGACATGAAATGTCATATGGTCGCTGGAGCGAAGAACGATATCAGCATCTGGGAAAACGATCGACGGTTGGGCCGGATTCGGTGCCTCGCTCGTCATTGGTGGTTTATTTCGAGAGGATAGTGTTCGGTTGCAGCCAGTAGTTGCAGCGAAAGCGAGAGGAAAACGTAGGTGACACCCGTATTCTTTTCCTGTTGGGTGACGGTTATTCAAAATAACCGTGAATAATGAGGTCATCATCACACTCTGCGGCACGTGGAATAGTAGCATGAGTCGCCGTTGCCATGACCTTGCCCGAATCTTCTCTGATGCCTGAGCTTCATCTCGTTAGGTCCCCCTCATCGCTTTCAAGCTGGAGTTCGATTGTACCATAGTAGACATGGGAAACTATATATAAATAAGATCACGGTTGGCGGAGCTGTGAACAGAGTACCAAAAGACGAGAAGGTGCCAAATTACTAGAACGTCCCTCCTCGAACCATATATGCGATATTGATAAATTCCATAGGAAAGATTAATTAATGCCACTGGTATACCCTCGTGAAAGTCGCACCAGACCGTTCCTTGTCGTCCCCCAACTGATGAACAATATTATCGCCAGAACAAGTCGATAGGCTCGGTCAGAAAGAATACGATATCTAATAGAGCAGCGAAATATTAATGTTTGCTTCTTACCAGATGCCGTAGAACACGTCATTATGAATAGTCCAAACTCGAGGAGCCGAAAGCAAAGCAAAGTTCTCCCATATCTCACACACCCCGCCAGTGCCATGATGTGGTGTTGGGTTTCAAACCTAGGAGTATCTGGTAATCAGGATTTCGCTGCCCAAATCGTCAATAGAGCTAGGCTTACCTTGTTTCAAACCCCTCTCCAAATTATCTCTCCACACTGCTGTAGTCCTCGTCTCCCAAAAGGTCCGAGTTCTCTGACTGCTGGCCTTGCACTCTCCACAGGTGGTTTTGGATTCGACGAGCGAGAAAGCCACCAGGATCCACTCTATTCCTAACGCCTGAGGATGCTGATTCTCCAAGAGCGATTTGAGGACGGATCTACCCTCAACATGAGGCTCAAGAGTCTCGAGTTGTTCAGGATCCAAGTTCGATTCTATCTCCTTATATTGCTCGCATTCGAGGCAATCCCGATTCCAGAGGGCATTACCAGCATCCGCCCGTAAAGCAGCGATTGCTCGCTCACGACGATGAATCAGAGCGCTGAACTCCATGGCGTTAACCTTGGTTAGCTCCGGCATAGTATGCCACCGTGCCTTGAAGTCATCAGGCGAGAGGAAATAGCGGCACATAGCGGCATCAGCTGCCTCGGGGAGCTGGTGCGCCTTGGCGATCGCCCACGCGCGGAGAGGATTGGGCTCAGCAGCTAAGGCAGTTACGAGTGGGCCATTCTTGAGCTGCTCTTCGGCAGCGTCAAATTCCAGCTTTTCTGCGGCTCGCATGAGCGCAAGCACGTCATCGACCGTAGGATTGGGCTCGGACATGGGGAAGTTGTAGAGTGACTCTGATAGGAGGAGGATGAGGAGGGTTCTTCCTGGTACGTCGATGTCGAGGACTTGGATTTCTCCCGAGTTGGGCGGGGCGATGGAAAACATGGAACGGAAGTACTGAGATGCCTCGCGTAGGACAGCTTTGTTGACGTGGAACGTCATGAGGTCGTTGGAGCGGAGAACGATATCAGCATCTGGGAAAACGAGTGAGGGGTGGACTGGGTTCGTTGGCTCGCTCATCATCTCTGGAGGTGTGCGGTGGTGGTGGGAGACAAGAGAGGCCCAAGCACGGTTTGACCGGGTGGGTGAATGAACTAATTCGCATGATAATGCTTGCAACACGTACAAATTCAGTTACGGCCAGTAAACTGCGTAACTACGACGAAATAGCGGAGGTTAGGTTATCACGATATCATCCGGTGCCTCTCACAGTCTTTTTCTGAATTATTGCAAACAATGAGATCATCATCATCAGCTTCCGCGGCACGGCGCCACATGGTTTAGCATCCCGTCCGGTCATCATAAAGAATGGAAGAAAGACCTCTCCTATAACCCTACAGGTGGAAATACACTCGGGGTTGCTGGTGAGAGTATTGCTCGTCGCACTTTCTTTGGAAATGGAAAACGCCACAAACGGTTCTCTTGGTGTTTCATTCGGAGCCGAAGCGTCAAAACAAACCACGCACCACCACTTGAATGGTGCGTCGAACAGCTCTTGCGCCTTCTCAAGTCATTGAACCTCCTATGATATCTTCCTAGGCATCTGTTAGAGTCACAACTAACGGCGGGGCTCCTCCCGCTGTTTCATCTGAGAATCTCTCATCTACGTCGACTGTGCCGCCAGAGATCGAGTCGACACTGAACCGAATTTCTGCACATCGCAATGTTCGCGGTGTGATGGTGTTATCACGAGAAGGACCCATAATTCGCTCGACGGGGGCCGTCTTTGATGGCGAGCAGGGTCGGAAATATGCTGGTGTGGTGAAGAAGATAGTTGATACATGCAAGGTTGGGCTGGATGATGTGGTGGAAGGCGGGGTGAGTATTCGCCTTTACAAGTGCATAGTCGATTCTTTTACATATATCTGATTATCTTGGATCGAAAATCTAGGATGATATTCGTTTCTTACGGATAAGGACGAGGAAATACGAAATCATGATCTCTCCAGGTATGTTTCGATATCCTTCAACAGCAGTTGCTCCAGTTTCCTGACTCAAAATATGCCATTATCAAGACGACCGATATCTGCTGGTGGTCGTCCAGGACCCAGCCCAATAGCCTTCGACAATTGTATTATATTTTTGGGACTGGGTACCCTCACACGTTGTCAACATCCTATTCATCTGCTGCTATTCATGCATCCTGTATTATCTATCATGATAGTATTCATTCAAATGAGCGCCATCGTATTATTAGAAACGAAGCGATGAACGCTTTGAGCTACGGCGGTCACTGTATCATCAGCGTGTCGGTCATTGGGTAGGTTAGAACGTTCCCCGCCCTCACCGAAGGGCAGAAATAATTCCAAAATTCTGCTAAACGAGTCCCATTGACGTTCCCCAACTAATTGTGCGTTACGTTGCTAAAAATGTGTCTTCCCAGACAAGGGTGGTCACGTGTAGCCCGGGCGGGCGCGGGTCCGAGTTGCCCATCAACAGCACTTTTAGTTTTACGTCTGTCCCTCTCCCTCCACTCTCCTTTGTACCTCTAACTTCCACAACGACGACCGTCGATGTCTGGCTATCAGCCAACTAACTCGCACGACGTGGACGATGATGTCCGGCCCTACAATGAGAAGCAGCGACGGGGAGCGTCGCCATGGCTGAAATTCGGTGTCCCGCTAGCCATCGTTCTCGTCCTTGGCGCCGTCCTCGGAGGCGTGCTTGGCACCCAGCTGAACAAAAAGTCCTCCAACGACAACAGCACTGGCTCGGGCGGTTCTGGCTCCTCCACTTCTCTTTCTCCTGGGGCGTCTAGCAGCTTGGCGGCCTCGGTCAGCTCCGCCAAAGCCAACCTGCGATTCGCAACGGGCACTGACACCTACATGCTGCCCATTTATCCCTCTACCACCAATTCTGCTCTCTACGGAGACCCCACGCTCGCTACCACCCCGTCGGCTGCTTGGCCAACCGACACCTTCAAACCTTCCACTCCTTCCGTCACCACTGTCCGCTCTGATCGCCCCCGTCTGATCGCTCCTGCGTACAAATGGAATGCTCGTATGTCATTTCTTCGTCTCTCTGTCCTGCACCGCTTTCACGACCGTGTGCTGACTCAATTTCACACCAGTCCCCGGCCTTATTGCACAAGACCCATACCTCAAAGGATGGAACAACACTATTTTCGGCAATGCCACACAGCACCTCAGCGAAGCAGTCGTTCCCTTCATCCTCGATGGATCGAGCGGTGCCCTTGATCCTGCGCGCCACATCAAGCTGCGAATCAAGAACTTGGCCTATGCCTACCGCATGTCAAATAATTCAGTTTATGCTGAGCGTGTGTGGACCGAGCTCGTGGTAAGCGCCCTTGGCCTCGATCTTTATTTTCCAATTTCCCACCCCTTGACACGTTATTTCCAATCCCCAGAACGCTGCCAACAATGGTACCACCTCCTTTGGTACCAGCCCTGACAACTGGAACAGTGGACACTTCCTCGACACTGCTGAGTTCACTGCCGGCTTCGCCATCGCCTATGATTGGCTGTACGACTATTGGACCCCCACTCGTCGCACTGCGATTATGTGGAGCATCATCAACCTGGGTCTGAAATATGGTCTGGATGTGAGTGCATGATTTCATAGCTATAATCAGTAGATGGATCCTTATCTTCGCTCTCTATTTTAGGGATACAATACCAACGTCTGGTGGTCAGCAGTGAATGGCAACTGGAATTGCGTCAGTCTTCATTTTCTGAGTGGGTTACCTCGCCTCGCCCGACTCACATGTTGCTATCCTTAGGTTTCCAACTCTGGTATGATCATGGGTGCTCTCGCTATCCTCAACGATGATCCCTCTGGCTCGGCTTCCCAAATCCTTAGCAATGCCGTCCCCAACGCGTTGGGTAACTGTGCACAAGCTCCCACTGTTGATGGCACATGGTCTGAGACTGCAAAGTAAGTATTTTTGTGCATCGTTGGAAACATTCCAGATATTGAGTGCGATTTTCCACTTTAGCTACTGGTATTTCGGTACCACTGGACACGCAGAGATGGTCTCTTCGCTCTTGACTGCCACTGGCGGAGACTACAAGCTCGTTCCCAACACCTTCAACCTGTCCGCATACTACCACATCTACGTGACCGGCATGACCTCTCTCTTCAACTATGGTGACCACGGCCCCAACAAATTCAGCACCACCGCCAACAGCATGATGTTCTACTCTGACTACTTCTCCAACCCTACCTTCACCCTGTTCCAGCGTGATCGTTATGATGCTAGCGAGCCTACCGCCATGTTCTGGTACAACCCCGAGGTTACCGGTGCCTGGTGGGACGGCCTTGCTCTCGACCATGACTTCACCAACACCACTGACAGCTGGGGCTCGATGCGCTCGAGCTGGACTGACAACACGGGAACATACATCGCGATGAAGGCCGGCTCCAACTCTGGTCATCAGACCCACAACGATTTGGATGGCGGTGATTTCGTCCTTGATGCTATGGGCCAGCGCTGGGCTGGTGAACTTGGCTCTGGTGACTACAACTCGGAGGTAAGTCTTCTTCAGCCAGTTGACGTTCTAGAAGCTCACTACGATCGCTGCAATAGGGATACTTCGTTGGGACTGATCCTGACTCTGACCGTTGGCTGTACTACCGCAAGCGTACTGAGGGCCAGAACACGCTTGTTGTGAATCAGCAGAACCAGGTGCTCACTGCTCAGCCACCAACCAAGTTCGGCTCTAGTGGCACCGTACAAAACTCGAGCACTGTGGTCACGCTTGACAAGGATGATACGGCATTCTTCACCGCCGACCTCACCGATACTTACGACGGAACGTAAGTACACGTCCTGACCTCATCCTTGACGTATCCCCGCCTCTAATAAGCGTCATCATACAGTTCCATCAAGCGTGGTATTCGTTTCTTGAACAGCCGTCGTCAGATCCTCCTCCAAGACGATATCTCCAACTCTGGCACCTCTGTCCAATGGCGCATGCACACCAACGCGACCGTTACCACCTCTGGCACAACCGCCACGCTCTCTCTTGGTGGCAAGACGATGCAGGTTTCGATCCTGAACGCCCCTAGTGGTGTCTCGTTCACTACTGCCGAACCCGTGCGCTACAGCTCCGATCCAGCATTGCCGTCTGGCGCTGTGGACTCGCCCAACCCAGGCGTCACGGTACTCGTCATTGATATTCCCAGTGGGACCAACTCGATCCAGGTGCTGTTCAACCCTCAATGGTCAGACTTCTCGTCGAGCGACTATGTCACTCCTCCCTCCGTGTCCATTGACAACTGGTCATTGACGAGCCATAACTAAGTTGGTTCATTTTTATGACATCTTCCCCCTTGTGTTATATATGTTCAATGGACTGTTGGTGCATAGAGCGCTATTGCTCGTATTACGTCCTTTCTCCGTTGCGTCTGTGGATTCGGATGCCACCCTTCTTCTCGCTCATGATATTGTCGTATAATTATCCTCTTTTCCTCTCTCCAGCGTTCCTTCATTGCGTATATGTGTATCTCTTCGCCCTAGTTTTCAGGATCAGAACACACGGACTTTTTTTCCCTTGCTTACTCCACTGCCATTGCACAGATAAAAGTATATACTCGTTCATCTTGCATCCCCACTAGCCCCTCTTTCACTTGAAATTCATCCATTGTTTGGGAATAGCACAGTATCACGCCAGAATGGTCGACTGTCATTGTTAACGGATACATTGGGAGTAGGGAGGGCTTATTGATATTGTATGGAGCCAGCGTGCCCGGATCAAGCGACAGGTAGTTTGCTCTTGAGGAGATCCAACGCCATCGTCGCGCTTCCCCAAGACGATTGATATCCATATCCGCCATGTCTGAGTAAGGTGGTCAATATCAGCATTCCATTTACCTCGTACGAAAAATAGAAGCAGAAACAATACATACCCATAGTTGTATACGACCGGCACCTCCTTAGACGGAAGGTCCTTACGCGCCGTGCTCTTCACAAGCTCCACTTCGAGGCGGATCCCACCCTTCCTAGCAGGACGCAGGCCGCAGTTTTCCTCGAGGATCTGAGGCTTGAGGTCCGCAATAGTCGGGGCGGGGGAAGTCGAGAAGGTCGTTTCGGGCGAGATGAGTTCGGGGCAGAGCGCCAAGCCGCGGGTAAGGATGTCTTCGGTGACTTCTGGGCGAGGATGGGGGTACCAATCGTCATCGTCTTTGATTCCACCAATGATGACCTACGGAATTGGCGGTTGTCAGTGAGTAGTGGATAAGAGTGATACTAGAAGGGAGAACTCGCTCCGCCGCTCCTCCTTGGGATAATGTACGTCCATAGGCCACTCTTCGAGCTAATGGTCCTTCCAAAGCGAACCCAAGGTGCATTAATCAAGACCGTCTGCCCACGAATAGGGTAGACGTCTTTGTCCTCGATTCCACCCATCGAGCGAGCCCCAAGACCGAGACAGACAACGACAGCGCTAGGAATCGTACCGAAGATGCTGGAATATGCGCCGTCGATGACTTGGGAGATATGTTGCACCGAGGAACGGACGAATCTTCCGCCTTTTGACGTAAACTGCTTAAACAAATAGTCCAAACTGTTTTGTGGCAATGAGGACGTCAAATAATCGTTGGTGATGATGGCCACCGGCAAGGCGTATCCTCAAATCTTTACTTACTAGACGGGAGAATCAATCGTGAGAGTGGTAAAGCTCACTCCACTGACTGTGTTGGGCTGAAGCTCATGTGCCTCGATGACTCGATACTAGAGTGTTGAGAAGATTAACAAGCTGCTCATTACCGATCCAGAAAGAGGTCACTGGCGCTCACATCTGGCATGACGCTCAGACAATTGGTCTCTCCCTTGTCCTCGGCATACCATTCGGTTTGGGGTAGTCTGAGGAAGCAGTGCTCAGTTTCCGATCCGGGAGCGGACATCTCCCACATCTTTGCAAAAGTCTCGCGATCCATTGCTGAAGTGAGCAGAGGTTATGATTCATGACAGTATACGAGAGATGAGTGCAGATCACACGTACTGTTCTGTCGTTCATCGGTGGCGAGTGAGACGTGATGGGCTCCCTGTTGTACAAAGAGCAGCTGAGCAGATCCGTGGCAAGTGATAGGGAGGGAGAGGAGAATGACTCACTGCCCAGATGCTAGTATACTTCGTCGATCTAATGTTCTCATCGCCAGGGAAGAGCTCAGCGACAACTGTCACTTCTGCATTGGGATACGTCTCTTGAATCTTAAGGGCAGTGGTAAGGCCTACAACACCCGCGCCAAGAACAACGATGGACGCCATGCTAGTGGTCGTAGGGGTCGATTGAGAGGGCTGCTGGTGGAGGTATTTAAGCGATGCCACCGATTATGGGACCGACAGTGATTAGGCTTTCGGACATCGTTCGGCTCTGAGAGTCAATGGCTTTGGAAAAAGTCAATGAAATGCTGGTCGGCATAAGTTGGCACTGTGAGTATGGGCCAACTTCTAGTCGCGCAGCTCGCAGTATTCTCGATAATTTGGTATGGAGGTTCAAGAAGCAACGGGTTGAAGAGGAAATTGCATTGGTGCCAAGGGGTTCCCACGCGGCCAAATCTGGCCCTTGAGTTGCTACCACTTATCGAAGCAGATAACAACGTGGAGAAAGTCCCTACCTGTTAATCCAGATAACTGCTGGCCTCTGCCCAGATGTTTGAGCAACCCACGCTTCCATGTGCCGCCTCAAGCAGCAGCACATGTCACATTCCAAATAGCGACACGGCCAACCTTGAGAGTATCGCGCCTTGATAAATGCAGCCTCAGTTGCACCAGGCCCTATACGATTTTTGAGCTCCGGAAGCAATTATTCATCGTTGACTCTCCTTGTCTTGGCCACTGTTGACATCAGTGCCCATGAGGCTGTAACTTGACGTAATCAGTCCGTTGAGATCTCTCTCATCCACTATGACTCCTCGGTCGATCGTAATTATCGGGTTCGTTTTTCCCATTTTCCATCATATCAGGTTTTGAAAAATTCAGAAACAGTGGCGGCATCATCGGTTCATCGACCGCATACTACCTGACGCGTCACCCAAAGGTGGTAACTTGCTTTCGATGAGTCTGCAAACATAGTCTGACGAATCCATAGTTAGAAGCGAGTAAGATCTACCTTGTTGAATCAAGCTATATTGCCGCTGGCTCGTCCGGGAAAGGTGGTGGCTTTATCGCGAAGGACTGGTACCCCGTGTCGACGTCATCTCTGGGCGAGCTCTCATTTCAACTTCATGCCGAGCTCGCGGAGGAGCATAATGGCGTAGAGAGATGGGGTTATCGCCGTCTGAATACTCTCAGTGTTGACGGGGATGCTAGGGCCGCTCGGAGCTCTAAGAAGCTGGTTGATGTGCCTGAAGCGAAATGGATCGCTCCTGTGAAAGGTAGCATTCGAAGCATCGGGACTGTGGAAAGTACTGCACAGGTGCATCCATTCCAACTCACCAACGCTCTTGTTGAGCTGTCGAAAGAGAAAGGTCTCAATGTTATCATCGGCGAGGCCAGTGGGGTGATATTCGGCGATGACGGAAAACCAACCGGGGTCAAAATCTCGAGCAGCGATGGGGAAGAGATGATAGAGGCTACAGATGTGGTGTTCACGGCGGGTCCTTGGACCGGAGATCTAGCTCTAAAGCTACTAGGAGAGAAAGCGGGGCGCGCGGCTGAGATCGAACCAAGGTACGTGTGTCCTCACTACCTTGCCTGCAACCGTGACGAAGTAACTATTCGATATAGTACAAAATCGACTTCTATTGTGGTGACGCCCGATCTGGGCTACGAAGTGACTGCCCACGCCCTATTTTGCACTCTCGTCCTCGCCGATGGCTCACACGTGCAACCAGAGATTTATGCTCGTCCCGACAATACACTTTACGTCTGTGGTGCGGGCATGACCGATCGTACGCCCCTTCCGACAAAGGCGAAGGACGTAGAGTTCAGCCCAGAGGGTGTTGAAAGGCTCAAGACGCGTGTGGCCGCGACGGTGCAGTCCGATTGGGTAAAAAAGAGGATGGAGAACGACGATTTCTTGAAGCAGGCTTGTTATCGACCCGACTCGTCAGAGACAGGACTTCCCATCCTTGGCAAAATCAACGAAGGGTGATTCTTTACCTTTGCATATAGCAAGCTAATGTAGTCTCTGATCTCGTTGCTCTCAGGCTCTGGATGGCGAGCGGGCACCAGGTATGGGGCATATCCCTCGGGCCTGGGACGGGGAAAATCATGGTGAGCTGATATGTCCGCCGTCAAGAATCTCTTCGTTCAGCACACAATCAAATATCTAGGCACAACTGCTTTTGGATGGTGAGGCGATATCCGCTGAGGTAGATGATTTATTAGTTTGAGGCCTGTGTGTAGTATGTATACGACAAATTGAAGAATATCACCAGACCCAAATTGCTACAAGACGAAGAAATCGTACACTAGCGTCCCACAAGTGCGGAATCAGCTCGCGGGTTTCGACGAAAGGCTTCGCAGTCGGTTCTGTAACATGGCGACACTGCCCCTTTGCCAAGGAACTGGGTGAGTTGGATGGAGGTACATGGGCCTCCCTGGGGCGGGGGTTGTGGGTTCGACGAATTCTTTGAAGCGTCGGTATCGCTCAGGCGACCACTGTTTTTCAAGGTGCGAATCCTGAGCGATCGTCCATATTGTCTTCGCAGCGGCAAATAAATCAGTCTGGGCGGTGAGAGGAGCATCGGAGGAGCTCTCGATTTCAGGAGCCGGGTATTTTCCATGGTAAACGTGGCGAGGAGTCTGTGCATCGACGATTCTTTCGGAGACGGCGAATCGACTGTGGCCAAAATCCACTATTATCGGGTGTGCATTTGCTTCTATGAGGATATTGCCCTAGAAATGAGACAAATCTAAATATTATGATCAAGACTAGATAGGAGGGGGGAGATACCCACGCCATGAATATCTCCATGGATGATGCCCATTTTGTGGATATACAACAAGCCTGAAAGGAATCCATCCATCTAGACGCAGATAAGTCAGGCGCATCTTGACAGAGGAGAGTACAGCGACATACAACAGGTAAGAAGTGGGTCAGGTTTTCTGGCTTTGAAACAAAGAAATATTTCGCATCTTCTCCTGTGCTCCATTTGGTCACACAGTGGATGTGTAACTCGCTATCGGAGTCCAGGACCCCGCAAAATTCGGAAACGTTGGGATGTCGGAGAACTGAGTGAATGAGCGATGAGAGTAATGACTCTGCACGATGATTCTGAGCAACCATCAGCGACAGAATGTCATGGTGGCAGGAACTAAGAGAACATGAATACCCAGCTGTGCTCTGTTTTCGTTGTCTTTAGCGTTCTGACCGCAAATAATCGGCCAACTCGGTCGTTCTGGAGAGTCATTTTGATCACAGTAGCAAATGCACCAGAACGATCTTTTGTGTCTGGGTCACGAGTCAACTCAGAGAGCAGCACAACCTCCTCACGATTACGCCGAAGCTTCAGGCTGTGGAGAATACAGTCACTCTCCCTGACCTCAGCTTTGGATGACAAGGTTAGGGACAGTGTGCCTATCAACCTCGAAAGGTTGATCTCTTGCGTCCGCCATTGAGCTCGCTCCTTCTCTTCAACCATAGAGGCGAAGTCTTGGACACGACATAGTTCCTGCATCCGTGTGGAAAAGATAGGAGCAATTATAGTCAGAAGATAGTAGTATTTTCCCAGGCGTTTGGGATGACTTTAGCGCTTACTCGTCGAACCATTGGAACCAAGGACATGACTGCCAGATGTAACTGGGCATCGCAACAATCAAGATTATTTTGTAGGAGCTGCACAATTGCTGGGAGATGATGTGATAATTCTCCGCCTGCGCACAGCGCTTTGATAAGCTTTCTCTCGACCATAGAGTCAAGAAGAGTGGAGTCTGCAGCCTCAGTCTGTCTTGGGCCGTTCCATTGTGGAGATGGCTGAATGTCACACCAGAGAGAGTGAAGGCCCTCAAAGAAATCTTGCGCCCGCTGCGCATCCGCTTGTGATGATCTCTCCATCATAGCAGTGCACAAAATACTAATTGTCCTAAATCAAAAACGGCCATGAGCACAGTTTGAGAAAAGGCAAGCGCTAGTAGCTTACTCAGAATTGCAATACAGACTAGGAACTCCAGTCAGTTGACACATATATGTGGGTGCAATAAAATTGTCGAATGCTTCACGAAAGATATTGGCCGATTCGAGATCACATGTGGCCAACCCCAACTCCGCGCCAACCCTTTGCCAGAACAGAGGGTCGTTGTGCTGCCACCCGTGAGATCAGAGGCAGCTACCAAAATTGTGCAATGTACTTACATCATCAAGGTAGCCCTGCTCCACGATATTCCTTGGATCAAGGACAACCTCCATAAGTTCATATAGTGGAATCGTATGGCCGTTGATCATTGGATAGGGCTTATTATGGGACTTTGATGCTCGGGCCCATTTGTCGAGCAGTGCATCAAAATACGGTCGCGTGGGAAGACTCTTGTTAGAGCGGAGGAGACGAGGGGTTAAGGGTTCTTTAGGGGGGAACTGTCGCGCCCATGCACTGTATTCATCCGAAACGCTGAGCATGATGAAGACGATAGTAAGGCACAGGCTAGCGTCCCCGTCCAGCAAGGAGGATTGAATCTTATTAAGGGCTGGTACCTCAGTGGATGAAGCTGGGCTGCTGTGCACTGAGTGGCGCGTTGGATCGGGGGGGTGAGGTTGACGCCTGGGTACGCCCACAGCCTTGCCAGAGATTTCATAGCCGAATGAATATGCTGAGGGTCAATCATATACGGTAAAATGCTGTATCAAATATAATGTCTCTATACTAGCGAGCTATAGCAACGAGGTGGCCGCGAAGCTCTGCTACATCGAGAACAAGGTCGGAGCGGTGGTGGCGATTCCAATACCCTAGATAGAATAAAGCTACAGCCGCTGGTCGTGATGTGGATGGGTGGCACAACATTTCATTGGGTATTTGGATGACAGTGCTGTGCCTCCCATTGAGAGGCTCTGACAAATGACAAAGGCAGGTTGTCCCCGGAGTGGCGAATGAGGAAGTGGCATACGAGGCCAGATATGCACGGCTACAAATGACCTTACTTAAAGTTGAGGACCTGCCCTTCGGATCGCGGGGTGCTCAAGCGCGCTCCAGTGGGTTGCATCGTTGATGTTTGGCGATGTTTGGTTCTCCCCAAGACATCCTCTGCACTGTGGCCAGTCAATCCTGAGCACTGGACTTTTGACTCCGGTATCGGCCATACTGTGAATTGCGTTGTCAGTCCTATCTGGCCTCATACGTGGAATCTATCCGAATGATGGTTTTAGTCCGATCTCGCCGCAAACGCTTCAACGCGGCGGTTCCCCAAGTCCCTGGAATCACTCTGAACCTTGAAAGACAGTCGTCTAGATGAGAGACACCAGATCAGCGTAAATTGTTCACTCAGGCTCTGATATTAGTCTATTTGAACTGGTCATCCGAATTCCCACTCCAATCTGGCACTAGTACTGCTGAGCTGACTCTGTACATGTACTTGACGTCTTATCGAAAAAACAGTACTCAAAAGAGCTGATCAGCCCGTTGAAATCTCACCCACCCCCGGATTCAATCCTCGCCGCATCCTGATGAGCTGAGATGTGCAGCCGAATACGACAGTTCATCTCCTATCATTAGAGTCTACTGAATAAATAAACCTATGCTCCGCCACACATTGAGGTAGCTCAGCGTGACCCAAAGCTTGCTAGAAGCCTTTCGGGCCGCATGGCTGCCCGTTCATACTCATCACCGTGAGTTCGTGGCTATATATACTCATGAGTTCACCCTTGTTGTGTCGACCCCCTTCACCTGCGAGGCCCAAATTCAGTCCAAGCCCACGCCAGGGATAATTCGTGAAAATATGCACCCGTCGAGGCTATTCTGGAGCGTTGTAGCCTCCATCATATTTGTGCCGGCCTCTGCTTATCTTCCACCTTGTGAATGCGACTGTCCTGATGGAGGTATCTGTACGTTTACAAGATTTCGCCCATTCTTACGAGAGATTAGGGACTGATGATTGCTATGGTGGTCCATAGATACTGCTGTGTGTACCCCACTCCAGATCAACGAAGGATGCGTGACCATCAGTGGTACGCCCTGCCGAGCTTGAGGTGTTTGTTTAGAGCTGAGCCTCAGGTCCGCATAATGACCCGGTCTTCATATCTGGACTATATTTCTAATCTATCCTACTCCTATCGCTTTCCGATGTGCAATTACAACAGAGATGACTCTCTCAGCCGCGCCATGGTGGCCTCCTAGTAGTACGATAGTTACGATGTAGATGCCCAAACCTCTCGTAGCTCCATCTCCTGTATTAAAATTTCTAGCCTATCCGATTGTATTTGTGCAAGAGATACTAGTACATGATCCTTTATTTGGCTCTATCTACAACGAGCCAATGGCCATAAGAGGTGGCACTAGTCGTTTACCTCCTTTCTTTCGCTTCCACCACGACCCTACCAACCCATCTAGTACCTCAAACGAGCTTAGTTTCCGGCCTCCTTGAGGTATTCGAGGGAAAGCCCTTTCCGAAGATCCCAGTTCCCGAAATTCTGCGTGACCGAGTGACACAGCTCGCATCCTTCCATTGTCACTCGAAATCCCCACCAGAAAACCCCACATCTTTTACCAAGCGAGCGAATACCACTGAAACTTTGCATCGTTGATAACTTGTCATCTCATCTCATATATATTGTTGTGTAGCGCTGTAATGATCAATATCTTCTCACGTCGAGGACAGAGTCCATCAAAGTGGCTCTGGAGCGACATTGAGCTGCGAGAAATAACCATAAAAAGCTAGACAATGTTCCATCGGTCCTGAACTGTTTGACAGTACATAATAAACCATATAAATCTTTGTAGATACCTGTAGACCTTTGTATTATCAGATTTGGATTAATAGACAGCCTTGCCCGACTAGCACAATTGGCTAGTGCGTCAGACTTTTAAGAAATATGCTTAAAATTCTATCTGAAGGCTGCGGGTTCGAGTCCCGCGTTGGGCTACTGGAAAACATCTTTTTGAACCCCTTTTTTGTCGTCTTTGTATTATCAGATTTGGATTAATAGACAGCCTTGCCCGACTAGCACAATTGGCTAGTGCGTCAGACTTTTAAGAAATATGCTTAAGATTCTAAAGGTCTTGTACGACTATACCGAATTACGCACTTGCGCAATTCTGTGATCACCAATCAACGGACAACATAACCTTGTTGCACGTGGTCAATATCCAACAACACGCCGTTTGCCCTAAAGCATCACCTGAACTGTGCTCTGCTGCTCCAATCCAGTCTGGTCTTGTGCTTTTGACCCCGGTTATAAAATGACGAAGGATTCTCAGTCTTTGTATGCAGTCAACTATCCGAATAAAGGGTGTCACCTGAACTTTGTGCCTGCAGACAGACGACAAGCCATTCTACATATTGGGCGGATCGTTCTGAGAAGCATGAGGCCCGTGCCACCCAGGGTACATAATACGCACAGGCTCCTTTCTTTTCACGCTTACACTTTCACCCTACCCTCGTAATACCAACGTCCTCTACTTTCAGAATGTCGTCTCGTTCTACAACCTCGCGTCGAAGTGGCCGCAGTCAACCAGCTGCACCCAATCTGGACGCCGACTTTCCACCCCTCCATCCCTCTACCCAACCTCCCTCGAAAGCAAAGCTTCCCATCAAAATTAATGATCTTATCGTGGGGCCACTGGGTCGCCCCGATGCGCCCACATCGCGTCGCAGGACTCGTCCGGATACCCCAAGTACCCAACCATCTTCCGCTTTCCAGCCATCCAAGGTGCGCCATTCGTCTATGCCAGCAAACTTGTACTGATTCCAGCCATTGCACATATCCAATCTCCGTCAAGTAGAAACCCAAACTGGCCAAAGGTGCCACCCGTACCAGTCACATTCCCGCGGTATCCGACACTCCCGGCCCGTCGGGAAGCGCGCTTCGCTCATCGTCCGCTTCGGTCCCAGGTTCGAAACGGCTTGCGCCAACTCCCGAACCTGCTGGCTCAGATAATGGGTCGTCACCGCCTGTCGGATCACGAGCCTCCAAGGTATGGGTTCGACTTTATGCAGCCGCAAATAGCTTATCAAGGTTGGGATTAAACAGAAGTTACGTCGCATCGTGCTTTCGCCTTCACCAGAAAACGACACTCCCACTCCGCCCCAGGAGGATGCGGTTCCATTTGATGCTTCTGAGCCCGAGGTTGAGACCACGCAAGCATCCGACAGCGGTGGGCTCTCTGACCATCCCCTACGCCCAACACGCACGTCCGCAAGACGCGCCAAGGCAAATATTCACCGCACAAGTGCGAGTATGCGGGTGCCAGACGCATTGGAACCCCTCTTAGAATCTGACGTTTCACATTCGTCGGATGCCTACTCACCACCTCCCGAGGCCGCCGCACAGAAAGGCAAGGGGAAGGCTGTTACGCACCTGATATCGGACTCGAGCTCCGATACGGACGATGCTCCTGCCATGTCAGAGAGTGACCTCGAGCCTAAACAGAAGACTCGCAAGCCAGCTCCCCAAAAGGGTCAAAGCGGACCCGCCGCCACGGCCCCCAAGATGCTTGTAGGTCCCCATTCATTGTTCTTAATCAAACCACGCTTCTCATGCTCCGCTTTGCGCGATATTTCCCCCTAGCGTACCGCCACCACTTACTCTCTCACCCTCAAGGCCAAGACGTCTCTCAAGGTGATGTCTGCCAAACATCTCCGTGACCAGAGGGAAGGAAATGATGTGATTGCGGCTAGTGATGCAATGCAAGATGTTGCCACCGAGCTCAACTACCTTGCTACCGGTGAGCAGTTTGAGGAACAAGCCGCTACTGGTGAAACACGCTTCAAGAGCGCAACACTGCGTCTTCTAAAGAATGGCTGGCGCCAGACAGCAGTCTCTAAATTTCTGACCATCATTGCGCAAAATAGCGAATATATTCGCTATGATGGCTACGCTCTTGAGCAACGCCTCGGTGGGCATTCATAGTGGATTTATCACGTTCCTTGACACTTCCCGCATTTGTACACACATACCATATCCTATCCAATCAATTTTGCCTTCAATTGCTTTTTTGGCACTCGTAATCTCACGTGAACTGGGTTGTTGGGCGGACCTAACAAACAGGCGCTTGTGGCAATTCCCCACGTGATTCGACGCTCGCACTTTTGGCATTCCTTTTCAAAAAGTTTGAGCAGAATGACCAAGCTCAAAAGCTTAAAAGGTCCCTGTAAAATGTGTCTTTTGTGCCCATACACTGCATCGGCTACCACGTTCACAGACGCTCCGCCGTGTCTGATCAGAAACAGCAAGCTCGGACACCTAATTGGGAAAGCTATGCTGCCCTGCCATGATTCTCCGGAAGACCTGCTGGTCTCATGGTACCCCGGCGCCATTCTCCCCGCTTCTTGTGGTGATGTGTGTCGTCCAACGTGAGAGGGACAATATTGCCATATGGGCTCTCTTAGTCTCGTCCGTAGCTCTCCTCTAAAAACATGGACCTAGCCATGCAGCCAAATCGCACTCTCTTATAGGCTCGCACTATATTCCACTTTCATTATATGGTCTCTCATTGGACCCACCTGCGCTACGCCTCAGCTTGTATTCGCACGACATGGCTCGACGACGTCGTCATTTTTCCAGAAGGCGCTCCAGAGTCTCTTCACGAGCCAGTCAAACTGACTGTTGCTGCGTGAAAACCCCTCTAAACCCGTGCAACATGGTCGAGTCCGTGGCATTTCTTGCCCACCTCGGAAGCGGATGCACTAGTGCCTTTGGGTCTCAACAGTCACCACCCTTCTCGCACGTCGAGACGCTTTTGCAAGAAGTCTCGGTGGGCGCAAGTAGCCCCCAATGGTCAGATGAGTTCATTTGTCGGGCCTTTGAGGCTACTGCAACTGCGTATGAGGCCACCAACAAGCCTTCCCAGGCGCGTTCAACGCGAGACCTTGCCATGCACATGGGGTACGCCGTATGCGCAAGCCGCTGGTGTCCTAAGCAAGCGTTGAGACGAGACGCTGATGACTCTTTCGAGGTCTTTCAATGCTCGCGCTGTAAAGTATGTTGCCCAAATTGCCTTCATTTGCTGACATGGCTACTGACTTTGCATGCCGAAACATCACCACAGGTACCACGCTACTGCGGCCGAGAATGCCAGGTGAATATAACCCCTTTTGCCAACACTCATAGCGGATCGCTCATGACTATATGCCCATATTGTGAACAGAGACGCGACTGGCGGGCACGGCATCGCGCCCACTGCCAAGCTCTGGCTTTGGGGCAGGAGGGCGAGGGCAATGCTGGGGCCGAGGAAGTGGAAGCAGTCGTACTTGAAGAGGCGGAGGGGCTGGCCGGCAATGATCATGGCGCAGTGGCGGATTTTGACGAGGGCAGCAGCTCCGATGATGATGCAACTCTTTGTGGGGATGAATGCAATGATGAATAATGCGCCCCACTAGGTCTGTCACTAGCACACACTTGTGCATCTTTCTTTTTGTTATATCGCTGAATCGTGCGTATATTTTATCATAACCGCCAGGTTCCCTTCACACGAATCCATGGATTGCCCCTATTTCCCTATTTTGCCCATTCTCTCACGATGTAGACTATCATATCAAACGGGAATTGTCTGCATTTTCTTGATAGATTTTTTTTACTTGACATTGGAGAGAGTCCGAGTCACATGCATCACATGCACCACCTCGATCGCTCCCCAAACGATGTCCAAAGACTACGTTTTGGAGCACTGTAAACACGTGATCAAATTGCAAGAAAGGATCCTAGTATGAATAGAAAAAAAGACGTTGGAACGTCGTCGATAGGCGGGGACTGAGGGCAAACATGACCGGGCTCTAGAAAATCGCAAAAGTAAAGCCCGACGCGGGGATCGAACCCGCAACCTTAAGATCAATATTCGTAAAAGTCTCACGCTCTACCGATTGAGCTAGCCAGGCTTCGATATGGATAAGTCATATTTGCATATCAGATCCCTCTCACTATAGATAAGCACCCCCTTATGGGGCATTGCAGAGCGCCGCTCAATCATAGGCTTACAACAGGCCAAGAAACATAGTATTGTATTTTCGAAGAGTACAAAAAGATGGAGGAGAGCGGACAAGAGAAATACGGAAGATGTTGTGCAGTTGTTTGGGGATGTCGAGACTGGTCATTTGCCAATCAGCGCCAAGAGTTCTTTTGAAGGGGGTGGGACGGGGTGGACGGTCTCAGGCAGCATATCAAAGTCGTCCTTGTCCTTAGGGGGGCGAATGGAGAACGAGGTGGTGAGCTCTGACAAGGCTTCCAGTTCCTCCGAGTCAAGGTATCCGTCGGGAATCTATCGATGGCAGATGAGGTTGAGATCGAAACGTAATGCGATAAGTGAACACACACCTCGAAATGAATATTACTGAGTGGCCTCAGAGCTTCTACTATCGTCTCCTCAGACCAATCCCCTGCAAGTGGATGGGTGGTAAACTTTCCGACATCCTTTGGTCCCTGCCCCCACCACCAGATGATTGCAGGACAATAATTGAGCGCGTGATTGCGCATTGCCATCTTTTCTTTCCCCTTTCGGGAAACCTCTGGCTCCCTACCACAGATGGGACATTCAGTTGGCTGGTTTTTCGCCCACTCTGCTTCCATCTCGGAGAAGGGAGTGTGCCTCGTTTTCCTGCATAGAATTCATGGGGTCGGAAAGCGTAATGTGGGGGAGGGAGGGAACAAGGAGAAAAACTCACATATGCGCAATCA
>WIDE01000019.1:0-10290 GCA_015039315.1 Clavulina sp. PMI_390 | reverse complement strand
ACATCAAGATTCTTCTTCTTGACGTATGTTCGGTTCCTAGACAACACATCCCGCTCCTCCTCCTCGGACTCTTGCTCATCATCTGCAGAGCCAGTTTCTTCTTCAGCGCCGCCTAATATATGTAGATCGTGATCATCGGCCCCCCAGGTTGGTCGGATGGAATCAGAGGGTAGCTGTTCCGATGGCGCGAGGGATCGCGGCGGAGCCAAGGAGGCAGGGGGTATGGTGGGTGTGGCGCTTGTGGCCGCGAGCGGGTCAAAGCTGACGAGCACAGGATGAGACGAGGTTGAGGTTCGGGGAGGATCACCACGACGAGACGCAATGGGCTGAAGGTGGGGCAGAGGAGAACATGAAGCTGATTGAATAAACATTCTGATTCACGCGAGACTCAGAGGGCATACCTGAAGGGTTTGAAGTACTTCCGGTCCTTCATCCAATGCTTTGGCAGCGGCTTTACGATCAGCGACCGTATACTTCACGGCGTTAAGTTCGTTTTGTTTACGCGTCCGCACTCGGCTCCTCGCTTGACGCTTTTCAGTACCCTCGGCCTTTTGGAAAGCATCAATCGCAGTGTCCACCTCAGCCCGTTTCTAAAGGTGAAAGGTTGGTAAAATGAATACGGTGTTTGAAAAAGGGAAGCTTACGGTAGTGATGGTTTGCAGTTCGTCGGGATCAGACGGCATGCAGTGCTCGTACGACGTCATCATCGTGGTGACGGAGCCTTTCGAGGTATAAGGCCCTGGTTTAGGCCTAGATCGGCGGCCACGCTTGAACTTTGGGTTGCGCTTCCATTCTGGAAGCACTGCCAGAAAGCTCTCCCACGCGTCGTCGAGAGTTTCTTTGCAAGCCTTCAGTTTCACAGAATCCTGATATGCCGGGGGGATGAGTATCCTGATTGTTTAGAAAATATCTAAGAAACAACTCACCTCTAGTTCAGCCTCGAGCTCCTCCGCTGTCACCACGATCGAAGCTTTGGCTGATCCGCGACCTCGGGAGGATTTTGGCGCAGCATCAGCATCAGAGGCATCATCCCCATCGTTGTCGACAACCGTATTCGTGGCTCGGTTCTTGGGGATCTCGCGCTTGAGGGCTTGCTTGCGCGCGTGAAACTCGAGCGCAATTCCTGTAAACCTGAGCATCTTGCCCCTCATCTTGGGTCAAGGCGTTGAGTACGAGATCCATTGACAGACTGGCAAACAGAGAAGTACAAGCGTTCGAGGGGTAACGCTCCCTTCCATAGCGGCCACCGCCACAAGATCAACATTCACTTTAGTTCGCGAGTAATGCCGAGTCGCGGTTTTATACGGGGTGGAGTGGTTGACAAAGGTTGCCGCAGTTTCGTTATCAAACGCGGCGATGAGCTGGGCGGAGGAAATAGATCGAGTATGAGCAACAGTTGTGCAAACAGAAAGGGATCAAGCGCGTACACGATCGATAAATTCACGGCGATAGCCATACGCTGTCATTGGAACGCCAAGCGCAGTCTTGGTGAGTTGCACCACCTGGGCTCCCCACGCCTGGCTGGTCCCCGGAGCAATTGGATTGACGAGAGCGGCGCTTTTTGGGCCAATAGCGCAGAATCTATGTGCGCCGAGATGGATAAGATGAGGGAACGTATGATGAACAGGAACTCTAGGTGCAAAAAGGAGACAACAGGGCACTCACAGTGGAGTGTCAAGAAACTCTGACTTTATGTCAATCACTGCCTGATCGCCAAAGAGGAGGTCATCAAGGTCCTATACGCGGCCGAACGTGAGTGACATGGGCAAAAAAGATCAGAATTCTAGTATACCTCTACACAAAGCGCCCCCCTGTAGAAAAAATCGAGTACAATAGCAATGGGATCAATAAGGATGCTTGAGGGATGGCTTGTAGGTTTATAGAGTGTGTCGTCATGAGCCTTCCTGGCGCTGGAAAAGTAGCCCTTTTGGTAGATAGGGAGTCAGAAGGCGGAGACAGGAGGAGGATAGAGGAAGACGGACCTTGAGCTCCGTGACCTTGAACGTAACCTCAAAGCTCGCAGGCTCGTCCGTCCGTCGAATGGTGAAATGGCGCAGCTTAGCAAACTATGTAAAGTAGCAAATATGAGTAAAATATACCAGGGTCAAGAAAAAGGTACAGAAATACCTCGCCCTTCTCTCGCGCCTTGGTCCCTGCCCGCGCAGCAAGCGAGCTGGGACGACTCCCCTGAACAAACTCAATCAGGCCAATACTTAGCCTTTGGAGCGGAATTCGCGGATCACGGGCAGTGGGGATACTGTGGAGTGAGGTTTGCTGTATAAAGACGTGTTCTTCCAGCCCGATGTAGAATTTGGGTCGCGGGGAGCTTTTGAGGAGATGCTTGGCATCAGTGACTGGGCGAATGGGCGCAGGGTTTAGTAAGAATCAACGAGACTAATAAATGAAGAAAACATACTGGCTTCCACCAACTGACGAAGGCGGGGGTAGAGCCCACCAGTTGAGAGCACCTCCAGTCCACACCACACAACTTTGAATTCGGGTCCGTTGTCACCCACTTCCGGAACGAGCATAAAGCAGTGACTCCCAATATTAAGAGCCATATCGTGTAGCCATTGCGTAAGGGTGGCTGCCAAAACAAATTGATCAAATTTGCCTGGTGTGCGTTCAACGAGCCATGACATGAACATGAAGACGTGTTTTTTGATCACGTCGGCATGCCAGTAATGCATGGGGTCAAGCTCGGCCGCATTGGACTCCTTGTAGAGACCCTGGACGAACTCCTCATAATTTAGGCGCAGGCGGAGTCGTCTCCTTTCGGAGGCTGTAGACGTTTGATTCGCGGGATCGAGAAAGGTTTCCACCTCGGCGGCCAGCCTGGCCACGGTCTCAAGGAACTCCTGCCTATCGCCCTCCAGCAAGGTTTTGAGACGTCGGCCTTTGGCAGCTTTGGCGAGCGTACTGGCCGAGGTCGCGACTGGAAGGCCAGTTTCCGGAGAGATCTCTGGGTGGGCGAGGAGGGACTTGAGGGCCGCAACGTTCACAGGTGCCGAGTAGGTCACCAATGAAGGGGGAGGGGCGAGACGTAGTCCGTCCGGTAATGTGGGGATCTGAACAATCGGGGGAGCGGTTTGAGGAGCGGACGAGGAGCCAGCAACGCTGGTTTGGTTGGGGACAGGATCCTGCAAGACAGAAATTCGCTCAGGGTGGTCCTTTCAACGTACAAGGTGGCTAGAAACTCACATCGGCGACGCGATGAATCAGTACAAGTTTCTCATCCGTCTTGCGGTTAACGAGGACTTCTAGATCTTCGTCATCCTCGACATCGTAGCTTTGGCCTTCGAAGGTATACTGAAGCTATTAAGAAGAGGGTGATCACGAATGGTCAGGCAACTTTGTTTGCGACACAAGGTAGAATTTTGGAAGGATGTAGATGGGTGACATACGAGTGTTGGTTTTTCCTTCAATTTAAATTTGGAGACTATCTTGTCCACCAAAGACGCCCAGGAGAACGATTGGTCGACTGTGAACTCTTTACGCCTCACAACCCCTTGATGGTGGATCTCCACGTTGGCGGACACCATAGCGGCCGCCTAGAGGTCGCAAGAGAATCTTTCAAAAAGTGCAAGAGGAGGGGAGAGCAACGGAGCGATAAATAGATGCATGTTCGAGCGAATTTATAGACAGGAACGAGTAAGTTGAGACGACTTCATTGCTGCTGCCAAGGATAAGTTGGTGAGCGAATGGGGGCCAAAGACAGGGACTGTGACACTCTCTTGGTGTCACATGAACGACTCGTTTTGGAGCAAGTCCGACCTAGGATGGAGAGACGGATCACTTTGTGCCTTTTCTCGTGCTGCTCAAATACAGTGATGCCGTGGGTCATGTGGTTAACCTAGGAGGAAAAATTGCATCCGGTCAGTAGACGCCCCAAATGTAGGACCGAGGCGAACCGCTCGGTTCCCCAAGCTGCAATGCCGCATTGTCAATCACTTTCAGCTTCTCAAAGTGATTGTCGTACGTGGTCAATGGGCTCGATTGCCACTAGGTCGCACGAATGAAAACCAGCCACTCAAGGTCATAATGAGCTATTCATATTACATGATACAAGTGAAATGTCCTTGATGAGTACGAAAGTGGTGTTTCCGAATGCCTTTTGTGAGCAACGCCGATAGCTTTCGGCAACCGCATGGGTAGAATCAGATGACTTCACTACCTCCACCATTCAAGAAGAGGGCAGTACCGTGTAAGGATCACATGGTTCACTTCCTCGGACCTTGATGGCATTGCAACATGGAGCAACCAGATAAAGCCCACCTTCTTTTTGGGTGTGCGTAAACCACTTCCAGCTTTGTGTTTCCCGCCTCTCTGCCCCAACTATGCCAGTGACCAAGAAGGGAGATCTAAACGTAAGCAACCCTGTCTCCCCCAAACACTGAGTCGGTGAGCGTTGAGGTTGATTGTTATTATGTCGATGATGGGTACGCAGGTCCAAGGAGGAGGTGCACGAATTTTGAGACCGCGCGCATTCTATCTTCCTAACACAATTCATAGAGCAAACCCATGAAGAGATGAGCACTCGACTCTCTATTGGCATCGTTGGCGTGCTGGCGAAGCAAGCAAAACAGGACATGACTGAGGCTCAAGAGGAGGCCCAGCGCAAGCTCAAGGAGCATCGTTTGGCCGGGTGGCAGGCCCTGGCATGGTGTCGCTGGCAGCGAAAGCGGGCCGAGGACGCACTGTTTGCTGCCGCCCTCTTTGAGGCCCTCGAGCAAATGGATGCGCCAACCACCAAGCGCTATATGGCGCGTCGTGCTGAGGAAATTGTTCGTGAATTTGCTCACCTACGCCCAAAGCTTCCGGCGGTGCTGAGCGAGCATCAAGAAGCGCTGCTGCAGAAGCGTCCCCAAGGTGAGCGCTCAAATCTCGGCAATCGTGGACCATCACGCCCTGACCAACACCACGATATGCGCGACAACTCGTGCATTTTTTTTTGTCATAGCAGGGCCATCTCGCTGAGATTCACAATATTCACGACATCCGACCGACCACTGGTTTTTGTATGCGCGAGAATAATCATATATTTCCTGAATGGCCAGTCCATTTGTATGTACAGTTGAGATAGAAATAGCACGAGTGCTGGATGGCGGACAAGTTGCACACACAAGAGGGTGCAGGGTCCCGCCCTAGACCCCAACAATGGGGCTCCATATCGTTGAGGATTACACTCAATAAACAAGAGAGAAGGGGGAATGAGAGCGGCCGAGGGTCTGTTTAGGTGGGCTTCGGAGAGCCATGGAACGCTGGTAAACGACGGTCGAGATGGGCATTATCGGCCTCTGCGGCGTGGCGTTGTATGCTGCATGCGTCGCCTGGTTGTGCACACAGGGTTGTGCAGAGAACTAGGGGATGGGGATCACAAGCGAAGAGGACGAGTCCAGTTGGGTGGCACATGCTTACACATGAAGATGGGCCGACCCCAAGAACTGGGTTCACTTTCTCGGACGCGAAAGTGTGACATTGGCAAGGGAGAGGCAGACGATTTGCGAGGGGGGCTGAGATGAAGCGGGTTAGGGGACGGGGCGGTCATAGTCGCTCGAAGGAGCGCGAGTCCCTCGAGAGACCCGGAGCAGGATATAGACGAGAAAACAATCAAATCAGCCTTGAGGAGAATTCACCGTGGAAGTGGTACGCACAAAGGGGGGCTTGTTTGACGCATGAAGGACGGAGTTTTGACCGCCGGTCGAATGGTCGTGTAGAGTCGCGCCTTTTGGCTATGGATATCGAAAGCCGTGGCACTTGTCAGACAAAAGACCTTATAAGGGGGGATTAGCATCGCGTCAATCAATAACTGACATGCGACAAACCTGTGTGAATTGTTTAGGGAACGCGAATCTGATAGCGCGGCATTGTCTCGTCAAACTGCGAGTCTGTTGGGTTAGGGGGCGACGACGCTCGTATCGGGTAGGCGTTCATTCAGGACTTGGCATGAGGGCTGGCTGAGGGTATAGTGGGCGAGAAAGGCACATTGTGCGCGCGTGATTGGTGGCCAGGAGGAGGCCTGGGATTCGAGTTGAGGCGAGCATCAACGAGTGTGCTGCGAGTGAAAGAAGTCCTGTACTCATTAGCATAGATACGACTGATGAAGGCGGAGTCATGTATGCGCACTATCAAGTTGAAAGGGTAGTCTGTTATCGAAAGTGGCCGGAGAGCGTTCATGTTGTGACGGGTAGGCCAGGGCAGGACAATCGTCAACAAGAAAATTAGCAAAACTGTTTAAAAGTGAGAAAAACATGTATACCGTATGCGATGACGTACATCGTCGGGGAATCGGGGCGCAGGTGCACAATTCCTGGTTAGCAATTCTGACTATGGAGAATCCGGCTCCGAGGGCGCGTTTGTTTGCGTCCAGCCAGTGTTTGGTCCGAGGTCCTCGACAGTCAACACCCTCCCGCGCGCCATCAGCTAGTCCTTCTCAACCTACGACACCCTCCCGGATCGTTTCCAGAGTATCTACAGTGTCTTTTCTATCCGTTCGCTAAAGTATCTGTACCTGAGTCTCGCCCAACGCGCGACTTGAACCAAATTTGCCCAACGTCCGACTCGAACCTCATCCGGCGTATCAGGCTGCGGGTTCGAGTCCCGCGTTGGGCTACTGGAAAACATCTTTTTGAACCCCTTTTTTGTCGTATTTTGTCGTGGATTTCTCGAAAAAGCGGTGGTGGTAAGAAAAAACACGAGTAAACAAAGATGGACCCGTTGACGCCTCTGCAAGCCATAAACGCCACGAAATCGACGTTCATTATTTAATGCGACCCCAGGGCTTTCAGAAAAGTTCATTGGAACCGTGAGGTATGTATAAAAACCAGCGAGGAGGTGGCTTTCTGGCGTCGGCGCTTATCCCGATCCGGCGCTCAACGGTAAAGTCCTCGATGACCATGGCAAAAATAGATAAATGTAGCGAAAATTAATTAAGGGGAAGGAGCTCCACTTTTATATTTTTCTCCAGGATACGGGACTGGTAGGCTGCGTAGTTGTCGCTCGAGCGGCTCGTCGCAGGAAGGGATTGCGGTGTCACCCCGGTCACGCACGTCACAGACATCATATTCGAACTCGCTCGGTTCATGCGTGCTGTGTCCACACGATTACGCCTTGCAAATACTACTCTTAGACATAAAAACGTCGCCTACTTATTTTCTTCTATGCACCCGCGATTACTAACCTTGGTCTGAGGGTTGAACTTGCATACTGCGATAGGACCTGCTTGCCGTCTGATACTACCTTCGCCAACGACAAAATTTTGTCCCGAGTCTGGAACTCGACTCTCTACTCAGGAGATAATAATCTGCTGGAAACTCCCAAGAGTGCATTTACGGCGAGTGATGAATCGTGGCTGAGGGGTTGAATCAGACGACCTGGAGTCCCGATAAGCCAGGATGGCTGATGTGCATCTTATAGCCTACATTGTAAGTAATGGATGCATAGTATTGAATATGGGCGATATCTACAAGATGATGGAGTACACAACATATTGACAAGGGTCGCTGTACATTTGGAGACGTCAAGACTGGTCACTTCACTTGCCGATCAGTGCCAAGAGTTCTTTTGAAGGGCTTGGGATGGGTGAATGGTCTCGGGCATCACATCAGGTCAACCTTGTTCCGTGGGGGACGAATGGAGAACGAGGTGGTGGGCTCCGACAGAGCCCCCAGTTGATCTGAGTCGAGGTAGCCGTCGGGAATCTGTTGATAGAAGTGAGAGTAGATCGAAGCATCATGTAGTTGATGAACACACACCTCGAGATAAATATTACTGAGTGCCCTACCCTCAGGGCCTCTTCTATCATCTCCCATCACCAGTCCCCCGCGAGCGGATAAATGGTGAATTTCTCAACATCCTTGGGTCCCTGCTTGAACCACCAGACGATAGTGGGACAATAGCTGAGAGCGTGAACACGCATTGCCATCTTTACTCTCCCTTTTCAGGGAGCATCGGGCTCTTCCCCAAAGACGGGGCGTATGCTAGATGGTGCTTTGGCGCACCTTCCTTTTATTTGGAGAAAGAGGTGTCCCATATTTGCCTGGACGGGAGTTGTTGCGCGATGGTGGCTGTGGGTGTTCGATTTGCGGTCTAGAATGGTCCTCACCTCGGCGACCAAACGGCCCAACTGGTCAAATGGAGCCTGGTTTATTGCCTTCCGATAGCAAGGTTTCGAGAGTCCGGGTGGACAAGGTGGGGTGCCAGGGATACTAGTACTTTAATACGATTTTTTTTGCTTGGCTTTGTTTACATCAGGCCGTTTACTATAAGAGGTCGTGCTAGTCGCTTACCTCTCCGCCTAAGTTTTACCATCGCTTCGTCGAACTCCGTAGTATCTCACTTGAACACGGTCTTAGTTTTTCTTATATGTTTCGAGACCTCTCCCCATTTGAGGACCCCATGTCCGTACAAGCCTTTTAAGGACCTGGGGTCCTCGTAGCCCGCCTGGTAGCGAGGGGTCTCGAATCATCGGGGACCAGACTGAGGACCGGAAAACGAGGGGATAGTGACACTAGTTTTGTAGGGGATAGGATATTGCAAAAAGGGAATTTGCTTAGGGTGATTCCTTTAACATACAAGCTGGCCAGAACCTATCTCAGTGATGCGGCGATTAAGGAAAAGCAACGTTTTTGGCTCGTGGAAGCGAGTAGATTTATTCCAGTCTCCCTCGTTCTCAAGGTCATATGATTGGCCCTTGTAGGTGTATTAAATTGTCAAAAAAAGCATAATCACCACTGGTTGGGCAACTTGTTTGTGAGACAAACGGTAGGGTCTCGGAAGGGTCTACTGGCTTTTCGTTTGACCTAGATCTGGAGAGAACTTGGTCGTTTGACGGTGATCACGGGCTTGACTGGTCAACCTCGATGGGTTCGCGCCTGAGCGAACCATTAATGCACCTCGACAGCTGTGGGAGCCATGATGGCTGTATAGACGTTGGAAGGGGGTAAAAGTCCGTAAATCTGACCGGGATTGATAGACAGGAATGGGTGGTGTAGCGGCCTAATAAATGGAAAACGGTTGGCATTATGGCGTCATGACTTGTTCTGGAGCAAGCAGAGAGAGCGATGCTGTACATCATGCAACTGATTGAGGGGGAAGTATGCATCCGGTCGCGGAGAGCCCCAAATCTAGGTCCAAGGCGATATGCTCAGTTGCCCATTGTGGCAAGTGCAATGGCGCATTGTCAATCACTTTCAGCTTCTCAGAGTGATTTTCTTGCGTGGTAATAGGCCGGTTTGCCGCTAGGTTGTACAAATGAAAACCAGCCACTCAATCCCAATTCTGCTTGAGTGGCAAGGCGGGTTATTCAAATAGCATCTTATTGGGAATGTCCCTGATGAGGATATATCATCGTTCTACAGAAGTGTTGTCCGCTTTTACCTTTGATGGACGAGCAGAAACGTGTCAGGACCACATGTTTCCCCCACTCGGACCTTAATAAAGTACGGAATTGCTACTGCAGAAGCATCCCCTGCGTGAGCACTCAAACCTCAGCGATTGTCAAATCTTACACCATGACTGACATCACAACATATGCAACAAATTGCTTCCCATAGGGGGTGGAATCTCGCTGAGATTCACAATGCTCGCGATGTCCGTTCGACTGCGTGTCTCTACGCACGAGAAAACAAACGTATGTTTTCTCCACAACCAACTGATTTGTATGTACAATCGGCACAAAAATAGTACTGACTAGCACTCGAGTTCCAAAAGCAAAAGGCTGGGCAGAGAGGGTTTCGTGGTAGACCCCCGAAGCAATGTTCCATGTCGTTGTGAGGGTTGTTTGCTAGGCAATTCGGAGGGGCGAATGCCAGTGATCAAAGCCATCCTTGTTCTGAGGAGATCGAATGGAGAAGGAGGTGGTGAACTCCGACAGAGCTTCCAGTCGCGCCTAGTCCAGGCACCCTTCGGGAATCTGTTGAAAGCAGATGAGGATAAATCGAACGGAATGAGATGAATGAACACACAACTTGAGACGAATATTATTAAGTGGCCTCAGGGCCTCTGCTGTTGTCTCTCATCACCAATCCCCTGCGAGTGGATGGGCGGCGAGTCTTCATACATCCTTTGGTCCCTGCCTCCACCACCAGATGATAGGGGCAATGGTTGAGAGCGCGATTGCGCATCGCCATCTTTTCTTTCTCCTTTCGGGAACCTCTGGCTCTCTACCACAGATGGGACATACACTCGGCTAGTTTTTCGTCCACTCTGCTTCCATCTCGGAGAAGGGTGTGTGCCTCGTTTTCCTGCATAGAATTCATGGGGTCGGAAAGCGTAATGTGGGGGAGGGAG
>WIDE01000189.1:11235-40248 GCA_015039315.1 Clavulina sp. PMI_390 | reverse complement strand
TGGGAAACAATAAACTCCCTGGCCATTTAATTAGAGAGTGCTTTACACTTCAGCCACTGATACAATATGTACATCTTCCTGATGAGGAGGTCTGCTAACCCCTTGATGCTGAGTAGACAGTGTAGGTACCAAACAAGCCACAACACCAATATTGCAGGCATGTAGAGCAAAAAATCTACTCTCAAATGATACTGGCTGCATGCATATAGCTCTCATATTGAGTGAGATAGAAGCTAATTACTAGAGCTCCGGGTAATTACACCCCCCTCTGGGGAACTCAACCAACTGCTCCGGGGAACAATTACCCCCTTCCGGGGAACAATTACCCCCCTCCGGGGAACAATCACCCCCTCCGGGGAAATAAGCCAAACCTCCAGGGAACAACTACTTTTTCCATATTAACCCTCCTACCCAATAACATTTTCCAAGCAACATCATAAATGATTCAAAATTCAAAAATAGTCTGCTTGTTTGACTTTGGGCCAACGTGCTGGACAGCCCATGACTCATTCCCTTCCAGGAGAATTCTTGCCATTTCCATGTCTCCTGTGCAGAGGGCATAGCAGAGAGGAGTCCACTTGAGTGCATCATGGGTGTTTTGTATAGCTGTGTCTGAATCTCCATGTTTGGTAGGATTATTAATGGTAATGAGGCGTCTCACATCGCGTTGTGAACCAATGCGGACTGCCCAGTGGATTGGTTGATCTAGACTGGCTGGTTCATTGTCTTCTTTGTTAGGTATGGGTGCCTCAAACAAGATGGAGTTTCTTCGGGCCTCGCATTGCCTTCAAGTACTCAAAGATTCAAACCCACCCAATGCCTCCCCTCTCGATCGCATGTCCTCACCGGACGCAAAGAGACGAAAGGTTTCAAGCCTCTTGGGCAATACCATGGGTGTAACACCGAGTTACAACAACAACTCTTCTATCCCGCCCATCTCTGTTGGTGAATTGCCTTCAGCAACAAACCCACAAAAGCACGGTAAACGCGGCGGACATCGTCCTCGCCCTAATGCCTACTCTACCCATCAGCCCCCCAACAGCATACCAATCCCCTTGGCCCCTTCCGCGGATGCCAACCCCCTCTTTAGGGGTCCAAGGATTGGAGGAACTGCTGATATGGGTGGCCCACACCACATGGCGTCGTTGCGCATCCACCTTACCTCGCTCCCTGGCGGTCCCGCGACGGGTGACCTTGCGTATGCCGCCCTTCAAGCGATGCGAGGCTTGAACAGGGCCATACAAATTCCTGGGACTGTGATTGCTGCTAGGCATGATACCGGCACACACAGCGTCGTCGACTTGGTCAACTGCCCGGCTATCTCCGCAGCCCACCTCGCAGATGCCCTAATCTCGCACTCTAATGTGGGAGGTGATCTTTATAAGGTAGGAGTGAGAGCCTTTTGCGCTGATGGCAATAACTCCAGTCACACAGGTGATGCCAATTGTAAGGAATGGTATTATATTAGGATAGTATGCCTTAAGCACCCCGTTACTAGGTTACAGTTCTTGAGTCTTACCACCACCATTGTCCAGTACACTAAGTTTAGAACTGACTATATATTGGGTCAAACGTACTTCGGACGAAGTGAGAGTAAGATTCCTTACACCAATCCTTGTCTGTGACTGATCTGTATGCCTGTGCTCATGTGTAATTGATACTCCCTTCTGTACAACCTGTGCAATATTAGACAATATAAGAGTGGGAAGAACGACCGGAAGCTGATTGGCTTGCTCATGGTGGTCGTGCCCGCTATACTAATCCGCCTGTTACTGTCACATTCCGCACTCGGTTCTCCCCATCCTCCTCACACCACCCTGCGTTCATGAGATACTATTTACCCAATGTTTTGATGCCAAGATAGCTTTTTATTATGCTGAAGCCATCCATAGCCGTGTGGGCCGCATTTGCCGCCCTCGGGATACTTGAATGTGAGCCCAGGATTGCCGCGTTCAAATCATGGCTATTGTTTTCTGATATCCACACCTTATACCAGATGGCTCACATATATGATGGGATGCCAACCCGGCCCTGTGAGTACCGCGGCTGCCTTTGCTGTTCATTGGCGACTCACGTTAGGTGCCGCACTGATAACACAACGATTGCTTCCACTCTGGCCCATTGTATCCCATTTCTATTCCCCGCACCTCTCAATGGTGGGTCGGCCTGATCAATGAAGCCAATTAGTCCTCAATCACAGAAGGTGCTACGTTTTTCTAACAGGATGACCTAGAGATGGTACTAAGGTTCGATTGCCATTTATAATTGGCTTGACTATTTGTTCATGATTTCTCGGCTACAATCTTTCTAGGAGGTGGTCCCTACTTGCTTCAAACGCATATGCAAACGTTTCATCAATATTCCCTCATGGAACACTCCATATGATTGTCCAGCTGGCTCCCTACAATACCTAGATACTATATACCCTCACATAGACATGCGTCATCAATCAAGATCCACTTCAATATCATCGTATGCATCATACATATCAAACATCTTGATAATTTGAACTTGATCACATCAATCCTTCTTTGGAGTTGACACATTCCGCACCTGTTCCCCGCTCTTCATCTTTGGCCCTGCCCCAGCGTCTTCCCACTTGAATATTCAATAAATCGTAAACTATATGATATCTGAGGTGACTTACCATCATAATCATCATGATTGCCAGCTTTGTATACTTTAGAGACGGGTTGAAGCTCAAATCTTTCAGTCAAGCTGAACACCTTGAGTCATCGTTCAATAACACACACATCATGTAGCCAAATTCATTGCAGACAGATTTAAACTATAAGCTAATTGCGCGTTACGGCTTTTTCCGTTTTACAGTAAAGCTTGCTCTTCTCGGCAATGCACTGAGTTTGTGAAGTGCATCATGCTCGCGCAACATACCATTCCATCATCAATCATGATTATCAAAGGAGAGTTCTCCAAATTATATAAATGACAAACTTTTGCGATATAGATCTAATCACAGTGCCCAAACCTCTAATAAATTTGCTACACTGCGCCACCCTTGACGCCACATCTTCTCAGCCCGCAGCTTGATCTTGAACGTCCTTACTTTTTCTTTTCATATTCATCCCATCGCATGAGCCTTTCCCATCAGATCATTGCAGCTCAAGCATAACAAAAATATTACGGGGAGTGGATTGATCATCAGAACGGAAAAGTTCCCTAGCACGCATCGCATCCGCCACAGTCTCAAATGAGACATGATCTGGATTATCTCGCACACAGTCTACTTTGATGATGTAACAAGAATGCTATATGATGCTAGAGCGTTCCAGCAAATAAAATTGTACTTCATAGCCGCGAGGAATGTGTTATGACTATATGCAGTTGCAACGCGGCGTTGTGGGTTCATCATCAGCGTTGTCTGTATGTTCACTCTTCATATTGTCCACAAGCTCTTGATTGCACTTCATGATCAAGTCAAAACCCCTCTAAGCACTCGAATAATAGTTAAGTAAGTCTTTGGTATTTGTGAATCATATAATATCGCAAGCACCGTACATTCTAGTTCCTTACAGAGGAAGCGACTCAGGCATTGCTGAACTTTTATGCTGAGCAATCTCTCACACGGTTGATGGTAATAATACCAAAAAATCATCTCATCCTCGCCCCAGAGGAAAACAGATGACGGAAAGGGGCGCTTCATCTATAGATAGACCCAGGTAAGGGATGAACACAGCATCCTGATGCCAAATATGACAGAATCGTGAGATATCGGAAATTTATGGCGCATATAATGTCTCATAAGTAAAAGCCAAAAATCCTCAATATATTGGTGGATGTCTGATATAATGACGACCAAATTTCTAAAGTATATATACAGAGTTTTGGCATATATATGCAAGAATGGAGCAAAGTATATGCAGATTGGAGCATGTGCGTCATGATTGCCATCGCCAACACAACGACTCTTATGCCATTGATTTGCATGTGTTGCAGTTGCGTTGCTAGGACACCAAGATATGTCGATCCTAGTAATGATATGTTACAACTGTTGGACTGAGACCGAGACCGAGACCGAGATCGAGACCGAGCCTTGCTTGTTCTCATGGTGATTGATCCTTGATCTCCAAGCTTGATATGTTCTCAAGAGCGCGCACATTCCCAATACACTAGCGCTGAAGTGCTGGAGTAAGACAAGAGCAAGATATCATCGTATTCTAATGTATTCTGAGCAAGAAATTAAGCTAATCAAGATGTTGAGAGCTAACAAGACTGTTGAGACCGAATGAGAGGAGAGGAATTGTGCTCCAAAAAAAAATCAAATACTCTCGACACGGCGGTTTATTTCTATAATGATGTCCAAAAATGTGGCCTTCTCCTCCTCATCATAGAGCCCCGACTGCTCGATCTTATCAGGGTGATATGCCTACATGCAAAAATCATGAGTGCTCATCGTGCAACAGCAATCCAGATAAATAACATACCAGGCAAAGCGCAGAGAACCGCTTTTTCCAGCTAGGGAGTGCCATGAGTGTCTCAAATGAGACTCTGAGGCGAGCACTGAGATCCTTTGGGGGATACTCAGCCTCCAGGACCTGACAAAACCTCCGATCAGTCATGCTTTGGAATAGTCTTGTCTGCTTCTCAGAAGGGGTCTCCTCTGTAAGCAAGAGTGTGGGCAAAAGACAAGACAACAAGTGAATGGATTGCACCTGGTTCCAAGTAGAGCAATGAGTTGGCAAAGTGGGGTGAGAAGACTGAGCTTGGTGACGAGTAGAACGACGAGGTGGTGGCTTTGGGCTTGGAGATTTGGCTGCTGGGGGTAAGCAATCTTAATCAGTGGAAGCCGACAAGAAGACTTATCACTCACCTTTTCGGGCACGGGGCTGGCCACGAGCTGTGCCAAGGTCATCGTCATCATTCTCATCACTGGATAATCTGGTAAAATGACTAAAGAGATTGTTAGAATCTATTGCGTGCAATTAATAAGATGATAACGCACCCAGATTCGCTATCCCTGCTCCTCTTCGTTCCTGCAGAGTTTGGCTGTGCACCCTATGTGATGAACATTTTGTTAGCACAGCCTCGACTGATCAAGAGAATGAATCGCCTTGCACCTTGGTGGGGAGTCCGTCAAGGCGAGCCTTGAGTGCGACACAGAACATACACAGGACTGATTTGGTCTCACAGAATTCTTGGTTGTCAGTCGATGCACGATCAAGCCAAATGCCAAAATGGGCATATAGGCCATCAAGGCCATGAACACCTAGGAGGAGCGAGCTCGTCTTGAAGTGCTCTGGTGCTTTTTCATAGTCACCAAAGAAGGAAAGGAGTTGCTGGCGGACAAACTTGGCTCCAAGATGCTCTAGATTGGTGAACAAGTCAAGAAGCAGGATTCGCATCGCTTTGGTGGCTACCTGAAGGATATGCTAGGATGTCAAGACCTTGAAGAGGGAAATTGCCATGATACATACTTTGTGTCGATCTCGATTTTGATGAAGCGACTCAAGGAGGTCGCCAAAAGGGTGAGGGTCAAACCCACGACGCTCATGGGAATTGACAAGTCGATCAACTTGGAGCCTTAGACGTTGACAAAGAGACTCAATTGAGCCCTTCATGGCATCAGCATACCCCTCCTTCCGGAGTCGACACTCAAACCATTCAGGGATCAGTGAGATGAGATCAGTGGAAGGGCCAAAGCCCATGGCTGATAAACTGAAAGGCAGGGCATCGTTCTCACAAAGTAACAGAGTTGCATGAGTCTCGTTGGTCCAGTTGAACATGGCTGTGAACCTCTCAGCGTCGTTTGGCTTAGTAGCCATAGTGGGACTTGTATTGGCAAGAATCAAGCGCTCAAAAGCGCGACTAGCTTGATGAATTGCTCTGTACTGATGTACCTCCTGGGCAATCGAATCCTGTTAGTACCATTAACTATGTGGAGAAAAGTTAATGACTCACCAGTGGGGTAAGGTGGTCAGCATTCAGCTTTTCAACAAACACCATTCGTCGTTCAAAGTTCTTGGCCTCTGGCCACGAGAGTAAAGCATCATCCTATGAAGAAACGAGTGAGATTTGGCTACAACTGAGTGGGAAATAGAACACAGACAGGGACACTTACATGGCACTCATCTAATGGAGTTGATGTGGGCAAAGGAGGCTGTGGAGATGGATTTTGAGAATCAACACCAAGTGTCCCTGGAGCCTGCTAAGTAGATACGTGCAGATGAGAACGATTCAAACAGGAATAAAGAGATGCACCACATACAAGGTTATCCGGAGTGCCAGTATTAGTGCTGGTTCGAAGCAATGGGAGCCCTGATGGGAGGCAGACATAAATCATTTTCCCTGTCGGGCGTGAGCGCACGAAACTATGGATAGCCCATCCATTAGCCAGGAAGTAGTTATGCATGAGAAGATGTATGCAGTGCACTCACGTTAGGAATGTGTTCACATCAAGCGAGGATAGTGGCAGATGAGGAGACATTACTGCCCCTCGTCGACCTGAGCATTGAACAGGGAGGCCGATGCGAAGATTGCCCCATAGAGAGCCATGCTGCCTTAACATTTGCAGGACAAATGGAAAACTGTGGCAAATAATCTGGAGGCTAGTCTGGAACTGATCTTGACTCCATGCCCGATTGACAACAAAGTCGCGGACAAGGTCCTGCCGTTGGTATGTTGGGAACCTAGCAGAAAAAGATAATATATCAGCAGAGGGATCCCGGACGATGCTGAAAGACGTACGAAGCTGGGGTTGGCTCTAGAATTGGCGAGACATTTGGCTCTGAGCTTGGGGAGTTGGGGTCATAATTTGCCCAGGCATCGATGACAGGGGTATTGGGGAGGAAAAGAAGATGAACCGTCACAAGAGGATTTTTGGAACCCCGCTTGCCCTTTGACGAAGCCTTTGATGTAATTCCAGCCTAGAAATGACAGGCATAATGAGCAGTAAATTGGTTAGAAAACACTCGATGCTCACCACAAGTGGATCGAATGCCTATTACAAAGCGATAGTGAGTAATAGCCATGGAAGAAAAGAGACAAAATACCATATGCTGTGTCCGTTGTTCCGTAAGATTTGCGAGGCGCTCTGTCGGCATGGTAGAACCTGGAGTTGGTGGAGTTGATGCGGCGGAGAAAGAGGAATTAGATGAGGCAGTTGCCTTCGCCATGTTCCGCGATGCCTCAGAGAACCTGTTGACAAAAGATGACGGGCCAAAATTGGCAGATGGGATTGGCACAGGCGTTTTTGGAGCGAGCGATGGCGTCTCAGACTGGTAAATGGGGATGAGAATCAATCCAGGAGGTACACAAGGGGAAAAAAAAAAACTCACAAACGATGGTGGCAGGAGGGGCTCATGCTGATTTTGAAAACAGAGGCATAGGCACACGACAGAGCCTGCCTCTTTGGGGGTGAAGAGGCGGCATGTAGTACCCCACTTACAGCCAGGGTTTACGCACTGCTTGAACTCCATTGGGCGAAAGTCGATAGATACAGAGCAGAATTACAGTGATCTAACACGTTTATTTGCTGAGCTTTATACCTCCAGCTCAGTTGACTTTGAGTCATGGCCAAGCTCAAGCGTCGTCATAGGCATGCGGATTCCCCAAAAGTTAGTAGCCAAGCCAGCCATCAGAAACTTCCTTCGGTCTCTGTCCATTGGATCCAATATTTGTGATCGAACATTAGCCCGCGGCAAACCGGCAGTTTGAGCTACACTCCTGAGTGGTTTCAAATATTGGCCGACTGTCCCCAGCAACCATTCGATAGCTGTGGAATTGTGGAGCATATTGCAGAGTTTTTCCGATGACCTGTCTGCATGGGGTGCCTGACCAAATTCACCACGAGTAATAGATATGGATATTATGACTTTGAAAGCAGAGCCAGGCAGTCCAGTAGCCCAAGGTCGCCGAGCCTTGCACTAGAGTGTTTCAAACAACAACTCGGGCTACACCAAGCTCCTTGCTACCTCAGGGGCACAGTAATTGAGTGTGAAATGGAATTGACCGGCCGGACTTGCAGCAAGCTTACAGAGCCAGATGCATCGAGATAGGCATAGTATGTTGCTTAAGTAGAACAACCAGATTGATTGATGTCGATCTCCTAATATAATGAATAAACTTGTCACCCCACCGCAGTTTTCTCCAGAATTTTCCATGGGGCTGATTGAGACAGCGCCAGAAGTTGTCAGGGCAGCTGTAATGTGCACCACTGGGGTAGAATTAATCGGCGTGTCGGCGCCGAGCTAGATTTAAGTAACTCATAATCTTACAGTCTGAGGAGCTTGACGATAGTTGATGGTGGCATTCACATTGTATATCTATGTTTGGATGATTCAGTCGAAAGTCAATGGAGAAAATGTTGATATAGGCCCAAGCTCAGAGATGTTAGCCCCCGCAGCTCCGAAACTAATTTTCAGTGAACAGTCTCCATGAATGTTGTCCACTTGTTTGATCGTCTCTTTGGCCGACGCTCTCGACGCCGGGACATCAGTGAGGCAAACCTCCCTGCCCGCCCATCAGCCGAGGTATGAGGCTGCACCTGGCATATGGCTGTGCTAATGGCCCCTTGCTATAATATAGCTCTCAGTAACATTCGTCTTCCCTGCTGATGATCCACACTCAGATGCCCAAATGCACTTGTCGCATGGCATGGCTGGGCTTGTTGCACAACTCCCCCGCCTACGTTCTCACATTGATGCACTCCATCCGCTTCTGTCAGAAATCAATTCTATTATAATGGGCCAAGCTCGATCTCAATCTGGTCTCCCTGACACTGAGCCCCACCATCCATCATATACACAATCTCCTCCTGCTCCAATGGCCGCATCCCCAGTGTCGGTCGCAAGCTCATTGCCATCTCAGTCAACATCTCCATCATCTTCCATCCAGTCCTCCTTGAGTCCTGCTGTTGGAGGCGACATTGACTCACTGGACATGGATGTCCACAACGCAGCTTCGCTACACAGTTTGCCGCTCCGACAACTTCCCGTCGCATATCCACCAATGGCTGGTGTCCTCAAAAATACTACACGGGTCCCCCTCAAGCAGCGGCTTATATTATCCTCGTCCTCGAATGTCTATCACTTTGAGCCCGCCCTGGGGGATCACATTCGTGGGCTTCTTCGACGGCATGATTGGGCCGCTCCATGGCAACTCATCACACACACTCTATTCATCTCTGTCATGGAAACCCAATGGCGTCGGGCACTTGAGAGCTTTCTGAGAGGGCATGGGCTCGACCTCACGGAAGCGGAGGTTTTGCAAATCTTAACTGCATTGATTGACGACAATTTTGAGGGTATGTCTCAATACCCAATGATGGAATGGTTTTTGTGCTAACTGCTTTCCTACAACTAGAGAGCGATACGGGTTGGGAGTTTCGTAATGTATTCCAAAGCGGCCGTGTATGATATTCTTAGTAGCACCCCTTCCACCAGCGCCGCTTCTCACAGTCCAACCCTCTTGCTGCTGCCATTACCCTCATTGTTGTCGTTCCCAATGGTAGATAACAGCCTGAAATTACAACAGAAGTAGTTTTTAAACCTTCAAAGGAATCGCAGACAAGAGAGTGGACATGTATGGATGGCAAGAGATCAACCTGAGCACCAGATAGCCAGCTACGAAGTGGTGCGATATTGACGTGGTTGGCAGAAGTACAGTTGATGGTGGGGAATGGAGAGACCGGATGGGGTGGGATGGCTATCTGCCAGAGGTGGTCACATAGTAGTCAATCTTATTGGGGATGACAAGCAGTGATGACGATGAGCAGCGGGTGACAAGTCACAATGTGTGATGTGAGCACAAGTCACATGAGACGGTTTCAGCCCTGCATCCACCAGCGAGTAATGTAGCGACTGCATGTACCGACTTTTATCAACAAGCTTGCACTTACAGCCTCACATCATTGGAAAGCATCTTTTCCAGTCTCCCACAGCAACAACCTACTTATTCAAGATACTGCTTGTCGGGTGAGCCCTCCTTGGGCTGTGCTGTAGTCGACCCTGGCTCGGTCCCGATGGTCATGGCTCAAATGCGTGTCAGGCTTGCTTGACACCTTCTCTCCTTCCTCCTTCTCTCTCTGTGCCCGCCTTTTCGACCGCCTCAACCTCCTCCGTCCGCCTCTCGTTGTTGCCGCCTTAGGATCGTTTCTGCGTCTCTTTTGCTTCCCTGTTCGTGTTTCTTTTCGCTTCCTTCTCCTTTCTCTCCTTTCCGCACCCAAATCCCCATTGACGAGGGGTGCTCGATGATGGATGCAAGTCCTACCTGGCCGCGGTGATGCTCGGTGCTCATACCATCAGCTACCACACTGTAGCCCGTCGTCGAACATGCCTTGTCAATGTGAGGACTTGGGTGCGCTTTCCGCAGCACATCTTCCCGCCAAATCAGTCGGTGAGGGGCTCAACGGCAATTCCATGGAAGCCTTGCGGATGGCTGTAAGTGATACTCGGTGCTCATACCATCAGTTGAACGAGCTCTGTCCCTCGCCGACTGAATTGATGGCAAGTTGCTCTGTGGACCCTTGGTGATGTCGTCGACGTTCTTTTATCCTTTCTATTCTATTTATTGTCAATGGTTAACCGATGCTGACTTTGTGCTCTCTCTGTGCCTCATCCCGGGGGCATCAGCAAATACCCTCGGACCCTTTGTTTGGCCCGTTTGGACGGTTTGGCCTGTCTAGAGGGCCAAACGGGCCAAACTCCAGACGGATCCATTCATTCCAAACAAGGGGTACCCGTTTCAGACACGAAAACACATTAAACAGGCTAAGGTACCGGCCGACTTTTTCTGATGCCGGGGCATGCCCTTATCGCTGGTTTCGCCAGGGCAGGTCTGGCTGCTACCCATTCAGTGTTCCTTTCCTCGTCGCTTTTCGTACTTGGTTATTGCATGTGACGCCTCTGGGCTCAGGCTGTCGCTCCTGTTCTTTGGGGCATGCCTGTCGTCGTACCAGACTGTCAACCAGGTGCGTGACTTGCTTTTTCTATATATTTCATTTGTTTTCCTCCGTTTTTGCCATATCCTTGTGCCGTCGTCGCTGCGCTCTCCTCCCCCTGCAGTAGCGTGCTTCTCTTAACGGCCGAGGCTTCGGCTGCTTTATTGTCTCCGCACCTGGATGAATTTTGCATTGCAAAAAAAACCCACCCCTTCCTCGGCCCAGCCGCCGCTATCCACTATTGATTCCATCTCTCATTAGTTTTTTTCTCATCTGCTGTCTGGGCACTCCTGTTGCACTACTACACTACTCGTTTGTTCGTCGGCTATCTGAGCAGGTCATCCCTGCTACCAGTGCTGCCAGTCAGATATTCCACTTATCCCCGTCATCGATGCCGTCGACTGTACTTTACATTAACGTACTGCTGTTGCTCCCTGGGCCCTGCTTGTTCCGCGCATGCCCGTCTGCTACCGCCGCTCCTTACAATTCACCTGCCCTCTGGCTGCTGCCCTTGCCCACGTCGTCGTCCGCCGGCACTTATTTTTGCTATTTTTCTTTCTTTTTTGGCGCTGCTTACTACTTGCTCTCACTTTGTAATATACTATAAATATATATGTTTCTACCTGCCGCCGTATTTTACATGTGTGGTACAGAATAAAAGCCGGGTCGGGCATACGCCGCCAAAAATAGGCTTGCTTGAGCCTGCGCCTCTGCGCTCATCCGTCGTCAGGTGGGGTTGGGAATGGAAGGGAGGGGAGAGGGGATGTGGATGACCTAGAAAGAAGAGAAAAAAAAGTTAAAGTGTGTCACGATTGCGGCTGGACGCACCTTTGTAGCCAGGGTGGCAGCGCACGATGATGATGCTCATTGCAAGCCCGGGACGCGCTAGCGCCGTGAGACAGCCAGCAAGAGGGTGGGAGGGGAGGAGGTCGGATTGGTGGGGTTGAATAGATTACAGGGGGTGCTCTACGTGTGTTCAGCGCATTCGAGGGTCGGTGGTATTTGAGTGCGTGTGTGGCTGGCGAAAAAGATCCAGAACAACGCGGCATCGCCAGAGGGCATTGCGCGCGTTGTTGTGGCAGTGGGGGAGGTGGTGTTGGGCGGATATCTGGTGCTCGATTGAGCAGCAAGGGTGTGGGGCAATTGTTCGAGGCTATTAGGCGGCCGGCATGTTGACGGTGGTTGTAGACGGTGCACAGAGCCAATAATAGCGCCGCAACGCCCTCTGGCGTCGCGCGCGTTGGCATGGTGGTGGGGGAGAGATGGTGATGAGTGGGGCAGTGGTCGTAGAATAGGCGGCGGGGGCGTTGTGCGCTAGTTCGAGGCGCTCGGGGGGCGGGGGAGGTTGAGCGGGGATCAGGGTCAACAGAAAATGAGCACAGTGACGCCGCAACGCATTCTTGCGTTGCGCGCGGTACTGGGCGGTGTGGAAGGGGGTGCTTGTTGGGGTGCTTGTCGTAGATTAGGTGGTTGGAGCGTGATGCACTCGTTTGAGGCGGTCGTGGGCGATGGTGTTGGTATCATGCCTAGCAAAGAAACTAACAGGCAGATCCACTTCAGAGCATAAAACGATACATAGTTACTCACCTTTGTGTCCCGTGTATCTTATTTACGCGTTTACAGAGTCCGTCCTACGGCCTGTAGACATGATACCCACCGTCGACGTCGCGTCCGTTGCGCGGTCGTGCAGTGGGTATGGACAGGCGGCAGCAGGGCGGGAGTACGTTTATAAGTCATTAAATCGATGTTATAATAGATGGAGCGCCGCTGTTGACAGTTTTTTCGTGGGTCCCAGACCCTAGAGGTGTTGAAGTGGTGGGCTTGGGCCTGGAGTCCTGCTAAGGATCAACACCCGACAATAAACGAAAAAATTACTTGAGAATGATTTCGGATATGGATGTATAAATAGAAAGAGGGTGTTAAATGGAGTCGTTCGACGAAAAAAACGAGCAAGAATGGATGAGAAACGGGCGAGAAACAGGCTCAGGGATACCCGCCTCGACCACGACACGAGGCCCATTGATCACGTCAACAACACGCGTTTTTTTTGAGGTTCCAAGCGTGTAAAAGGCCCTTGAAGTGTCACGTGGAACTTTATATGTAATAATAATTGTAATATCACGTCTCAGAATAGACACAGCAGATGGCGCATCTTGCCAACTTCACCCCATGAAGATTATTAATTTCCTGGTGTCGCTATTCTGTTTTTACGCTCTCAAGTAGATCTAGATCCCATTTTAAGACCAATCGACGATTATAAATTACCGTTTCCATTCAAAATCACTATGCCTTTAGCAACCTCCACCGGCACTACCCTCCCTGATTATTTTTCTAGCGGATGTCCTATAGGAGATCGAGGCATATGTAACGCTTCAACCGACTTATCAAATCATTTTAGGCCTTGTTCGCCGCCAATCGGCTCACTAGAAGATATTGTTCTTCTCATACCCTGGCACAACTCAGAGCCCCACCCGTAGTTTATATACTTCCTGGCATCTGGCACCGGATTTTTTTGCTCAAGAAGGGAGCTCGGTATCGTAAAATAATATAATCAAAGTAATTATGATGGTAGGATTACTCATCGCCCCAATACATTTTCCGTGATTGTACGAAAGCGAGTATAGTTGAGCAGCACAAAGAGAACTTAAAACACTTCCTGTCCTTTTTGAGTTATGAAAATTTACTAGTTATATATACTCATATATTCGACTTCTATGATGCATTTATATTGTTTCTATCTGTATTCTATGTGTTCAAATGGTCGGAGGGTACATACTGAGGCACGCGCAAGCGTAATGCAAGCCCTTCCGGCGATGCTGAAGCTCTCAAACTGCCTGAGATATAAATTTAGCGCATATTTGATCTCTTCGCAAAGGTTTTAGCTATTGAAATACAAATCTCAACTACTGAACGGATGTACGCTTCACTGCCGAGGAGGCTCGGGTGTTAGTAGTATAATAGATACAGATAAATGAAGGAATTAAAATGAATCAAATGGTCTCAATACTAGATCTACAAGCTTCTAGCGTCTCCGATCTCACTCCTGATCGCTGTGGTGAGTAGGGATGGGGGGTGCAACCTCGCCAGCGCATCGCTACCCCGCATCCTATTTCTTAACTTCAAGGGATCTGGCCGCTTCGAAAAATTACCGAACATCTTTCTATGGTAATAAGACCACTCCCTCAAAATATCGAGCGATTCTGACTACTTTCAACTTTCTCGTCCTCGTTGACGTGTTTCCCACGGTTCGTGCAGAGCTCGAGTTTGCCTCCTACCAGCCACTCACCTCACCTCACCCCTCCACGACCTGTTGAAAGGCTGACAAATTGCTTCTATTGTATTTTTTTAGGATGTCTCATATATTTTTTATATCCTCCAAGCCCTCCTATACCCGCCAAACAACCGCGCAACAGCGCAACGTTGACGGCGGATATTACCTCATAGGAGCTGTGGAGGATGTGCTGGAAGCGCATAGGAGTGATCAAAAAGGGTGCAGGTGAGTATCTAGAGTGCAATCGCTGTATGATTCTTGTCAACTAAATCTATGTCTGCTGTATATCCCACTACAATCACCTCGAATGAGCACAGTGCTTCTATCACCTAACATACAACTACCGCCCTGCCCTTCACCCCGTTAGACACCGGCATGTTGATATGTGCAGCGCCTGCTGGCGTTGCGGCATCGCTGTGCTGGTTCTTCATCAACCACAACGACGCCACGACCCCCCGACCACCTATCCTACGGCCGCGAACCCACCCATCACCGTCTCCTACACCAACACAGCGACGCGCGCGATGCCTTCTGGCGTTGCGGCGTCGCTGTACCTTGTTTTCATCGACCACGGCGATACCCAATGCCCACAACCACCTCAAACAGGCATACAGCGCCCCTGCCACCCGTTCTATATCCAGGACCTCAGCCGATACCACCTCCTCAACCACCACAACAGCGTGCATGATGTCCTCTGGCGGTATGGTATCACTGGGCGCTATCTCTGTGAGCCATCACAACACCCAACCTGCCATACCTCCCGCTGCCTCGACCGAGTGTACAGCACCCACGCTAACTCGCTCAGCCCCACCAAACCGGCCTCCCTTGCCACTATAACAACACACAGGGCGCCCTCTTGCACTGCATCACTGTTATACCCTTTCGCACCAACCATAGCTGTGCATAAGACTGTCGCTGAGACATGTATCACCTCTTTTTCCTTTCTTGTCATTTTAGCTTGTCCATACCTATATGTAAACACCGTAGCTAATCACAAAGATCTGTGTCACTAAATACAGCATTTGATCCTTCCAATCTATCAATCGTGCAGATTTGTGACTTCTCCCATGCTTTGATGATGTGCCGACTTGCTGTGAATGCTACCGAACGAGTTGTGGCACCGAATGGAACTGTTGAGCCATGGAGATGATTGGGGCGGAACATGATAAGCAGATTTTCACTATTACGGCAGATGATCTGATATTTCAGATTGACAAAATCACCACCTGATGGCCTTGCAGGAATTGTTTCTGGTAGTTTGGTGGCAAGTGCCTCACATGCTCGCTGTGAGAGCCCAACCTTCCAGCTATCAGCAGGTGAAGATATTTCGCGCCGGAGGCCAAACCCAAAGGTAAAAGGAGCGATGGAATCATCTGTGTGCCCAGCCCTAGGAGGTCTTTGTTCAGGGCTCGAAAGACTACAGCTGTGGAATGCACATACGATGAGTACCCGCGTGTAAAATAGGCTTCAGGTGGCGAACGGGATGCAAGGGGAAAATGATAAGCCTCCATGCCAAGCTTGATCTCATATCCAGTACCTTGGAGGTCTATGAGTAGATACAGAGCAATTGGGAGGCCAGGGAGCTAGCTACCTTTGGGATCGATGGTGTCAGCACCAATGGGTGGAAGATTCACTGCATCGAGCTGGTCAAGAAAGTCTTTTGTGATATCTGTTGGGACAATCGACTCCACAACTGCCCAGAGAAGGCTTGCAACTCCAAGGGCATTGCAGTTCATACCATGTACCCGAACTGTATCAGACTTTCCCTTGATGATGTTTTTCACATTTCCAAACACACGTGCATCTCGCCGACCAGCAGAATGACCAAAGGCGACAATGCGACCAGGTTCATAGGGCTAAGAGATGATCAGAAAGGTGGGCAGGAGGGGTGAATTCAGTTTCGTACTCGGAGATCACGCCGACAACCTGTAGCTTCGTCGACTATATCCGATGCAGCCATTACAACTCGGTCTGAAGAAATCGCCTTACGTATCACAAACATGACAACCTGGTGATCTGCATTTTTGATAAGAAGGTAATCAGTACTAAGTAATTGCAGCAGTAAAAGAACTCAACTCTCGGCATCAAGAATAAGATATGACTTGTCTGCATCAAGCTCAAGCCATTTCTTTGTCTTGGTGCCTTTTTTATCACCTATAAGGAATGACCTTCTGGGTTTTGAGCCTCGGCGCCGGGGCCAGGCAGACTGCATTGCTTCCCAGAATTTGAGGATATCGGGGTCGGTTTGGTCCAGTAGAGCACATCCACGGGCTTGCTTGGTTTCTTCAGTAGATTTTACATAGATGACCTCAAGACTAAATGTCTTCACAAGTTCATCGAACGACTGAATACGGCGGTTGAGATGTAGCTGTTGGGCCTGCATTGACAGACACAATTATGAGATAGACGGCTGACAGCAACGAGGCAGGCATACCAGATTGTGTTTGCGTCGATAGCTGACTCGAGGCATAGAGTCCCAGAGTTTCTTTGACTGGGGAGGGTAATTCCTGGCCAGCCAGGTCCGGAACTCTGTTCGAGAAGTGTCCTGCTTGGGCAAATCATGAGTCATACTGCCCTGCACAGACTACTTGAGTTGTTGAGATTTGTAGGTTTGGGCACCTTTGATTCAGGCCATAAATTTAGCTTCCCTGCAGCAGAGGAGAGACTATCCCATAAATAGACTCCTTCGGCAGGTGATAGGGCTCTTGCAACTGTAAGACGGGCAAAGTGTGGGGAAGTATCGCACAGTTGATGTACTACTCAGCAATAACCCCCTATTAGTGAGATTTTTTTTTTTGCCGATCTGGAGGAGAGTCCTACATCCAGCCAAATTTTGCCCTGCCCTCTTTCGATGAACCATGTTGTGATGTTGTGGGTTATTGTGGCATGTTGGTGTGCCACACCGCGTAGCTGGCACCCACTCTCTCTCCAGCCCTGGTGGCATGGCAGCATCATCCTGCAGTGCGAGGTCTTGCAGCAAATACCACAGCTTGATGTTTTTCATCTGCAGTCGTTTTCACAATTCCTCAACCTGGAGGAGCTGCTGTGCCCCACGATGCTGCTCTCTCTGCCAAGACTGCCGGGATCCAGTCCCTCGTACCCACTGCCGTGGGCATTACGCCCAACCCGCTCTACACTGACCCCCACCAGCTCAATTTCCAGTCCCTCCCTGGCAGGAGATGAAACGTGAGGGCCTTCCCATCGAGGGCCTGGTGTGTCGCTGCTGGTATTCCCAGCACGGCGAAGGCCGCTGAGATCACTGATGGCCTGCGCTCGTGCGACATCAAGCACATCGCCTTCAAGCCTGGTTCGCCCGACGGTATCCGTCAGGCTGTAGCCATCACTGCTGCCAACCCCGACTTCCCCATCATCATGCAGTGGACTGGTGGTCGTGCGGGTGGTCATCACTCGTACAAGGACTTCCACCAGCCTATCCCTGCCACTTACGGCTCCATCCGCTAGCACCCCAGCATCTCCCTCGCTGATGGCTCCGGCTCTGGTAACGGCGAGAGCGTCTGGCCCTGCATGAGCGGTGAATGGTCGGCCGCGTCTGTTGTGCAGCCCATGCCTCACGGTGGTGTGTTCTCTGGTTCGTGGGCGATGATCGCCAGGGAGCCTCACACCTCCGAGAGCGTCAAAAAGCTCCCCGTTCAAGCACCTGGTGCCGACGACGACAGGTGGGAGAACATTCTACAGGGACGATACCGGTGGCATCCTCACCGTCCCGTCCGAGCTCGGCGGGCCATCCACAAGATTGCTAGCCGCGCCGTCAAGCTCTGGAAGGAGTTCGACGAGCTGATCTTCAAGCTCCCCAAGCAGAAGCGTGCCGCTCAACTCCCTGCCAACGCCGACATGGTCATCAAGAGGCCCAGCCGTGACTTCGCCAGGCCATGGTTCGGCCAGAAGAAGGATGGCACCGTGGTCAAGGACCTCGGCGACATGACCTACGAGGAGGCCGTTCCCCACCTGGTGCGCCTCGTGTACATGAAGCACCAGTCTCGCTGGGTCGCCCCCTCACTTCGCAACCTTCCTGGTTACTGGCCCCGCCGTGTTGGGGAGCGCTCTGCTGGTGTTAACGGCAAGCCTAGGCAATCGATCTCCCAGTCGTATAATACCCCCAATCACCCTGGGCCCTTCGTTACGGAGCTCTTTGAGACCTACCCCGCTGGATGCAAGCAGCTCCTTGCTGCTGAGGATAGGAAGTTCTTCCTCCTCATCGCTAGCCCTTCACCCCCGTACCCGGTGCTTCCTTCAAAGTCTGGTTCAAGAAGGCGAGTCCAGATCTTTTTAATTCGCTTTCTTCAATATTACTGACATACTTAATCCTCATAGGATTCTCTCTGGGCTGCAGAGGATATCGGCGCCGTCTTCAACCAAGATCCCCAGCCTGTCGCCATTCTCCAGGGCTCCGTCGCCGTCAAGCACGCCCGCGTCGCTAGCCAGCCCACCAGGGAGATGTTGCGTGGCGTCAAGCAGTACGTCATCAAGAAGTTGCTCGAGACTCAGTACAGCGGAGACGAGAGCAGGGTCCCCACCATCGACTACACCGGCTCGACCGCTGCTGCCGTTGTCCCTGGTCTCGCCGCCTCCTATGGCGCTGGCGTCTCGACCTCTGGCAAAAAGACGATGTACAAGTCTGGCTCGTCGCTTCCTCCTACCAATGAGTGGCCCGAGACCCTCGTCGGCCACAAGGTGCACTGGCTCCGTGCTCTCTTCTGCTCCGAGAACATCGTTCAGGCTGGTGGCTACGTCTCGAACCCCCTGAAGAGGCTGTTCGCTCCTCGCAATGGCCAGACCGTCATTGTTGCGCCTGGTGCTAATCGAGTCCCCACTTCCGCCGCTTTCTACGGCTCTGCTCGTTCGTTCGGCGTGCACCAGCCTACCTCTGAGGCTGTCACTGCCACCTTCAGCGAGAAGACCAATGCCATCACCGTCGTGGTGAACGAGGAGCTCAGGGGATCCTCCATCCCCCTCGAGTTCACCTTCGTCTACCACCCCCATCGACGAAGTCACCGAGGGCCGCAACGAGCGCATTAAGGCATTCTACTGGTGCCTGTGGTACGGCGAGAACGAGGTCCTCCCTTCGATTGGCATCCACGACAAGCTCGCTGGCCCCGAGGTCACGAGCGATGCTGCTGCCGTCGAGCGCTTGTCTACTGTGGCCGGCAACCAGGGCGAGAAGTACAGGACCACTCGCATGGCTGAGGTTGAGGTCCCGATGGATTTCGCTATCGTCACTGGCTGGCAGGTAAGTTTAACCTACATTTCTCTGTGATGATCGAGCAAGTCTAACCTTTCTCGGCTGTTTAGTATATCATGCGTGCCATCTTCCCTGATGCCGTTGATGGCGACCTGCTCAAGCTTGTCCACCTTTCCAGCGCCTTCAAGATCCTCGAGCCCTCGAAGCCCTTCAAGGTCGGCGACAAGTGCTGCACTTCCAAGGCCCAGATCCTCTCCGTGACCAGCAGTAACAGCGGCAAGACCGTCTCTGTCGTTGGCAAGGTGCCCCGCGACCGTGTGCCCATGATCGAGGTTAAGTCCTCGTTCCTCTACCGTGGTCGTTTTGTCGACTTCGAGAACACCTTGTAGGCCATCGACGAGCCTGACTACGCTGTCGAGCTCAACAATGCTGCCGATGCTGGTGTGCTCCAGTCCAAGGAATGGTTCGACTGGGACGACAATACCAGGCCTCTCCTCCCGGGCACCAGGCTTATCTTCCCCGTGTAGACCGAGTTGGCCTACAAGAACAATTCGACTTTCTCTGGTGTCAATGTCAGCAGTACCGTCTGCGTCCGTGACCAGCTCAAGACCCTCATCCCTGTCGCCACCGCCGACTACACCAGTGGTGTCTTGATCGGCAACCCCGTCACTGGATACCTCCAGCGTCACAGTACTGTCCAGGGCCATCCCGTCCTCTCTGAGAGCCCCTACACTCTCACCAGCCCCTCCGTCCCATCCTCATTCACCTCCCCTGCCACCAGCGAGCCCTACTCCAAGATCTCTGGCGATTTCAACCCCATCCACATCAACCCCTACTTCACTGACTATGCCTCGCTCCCTGGCGCAATCACTCGCGGTATGCGGTCCAGCGCTGCCACGAGGCGCTTCGTCGAGGCCGTCACCCTACCGCGTCATTTCGTAAGTTCTCTCTATCATACCTATCATTGACTCTGTTCTGACCTACTTCTAGGTACGATGTTAACCTCATCCGCATGGTTCTTCCCGGCGATGAGCTTTCCGTCAAGCTGTCGCACATCGGCATGAACAGCGGCAACAGGGTCATCAAGGTCGAGACCGTCAACCAGCGCGGCGAGAAGATCATCGAGGGTACCGCCGAGGTCGCTCAGCCCCCTGAAGTCTACTTCTTCACTGGCCAGGGCTCGCAGGAGCCTGGTGTGGGTATGGACCTGTACGCTTCCTCCCCTGCTGCCTGTGCTGTCTGGGATGCCGCAGATGAGCACTTGACTGCCGTCTACGGCTTCTCAATCATCGAGCTCGTGAAGCAGAACCCCAAGGAGAAGACCATCCACTTTGGTGGTATCAAGGGTCAGGCCATTCGCCAGCGATACATCGATATGACACACGGCGCCCTTGATAGGGAGGGCAACGTCAAGATCCTCCCTCTCTTTGCTGACATCAACATGCGCACCCAGTGCTACACCTTTAGCCACCCCGCTGGTCTCCTCTTTGTCGCTCAGTTTGCCCAGATCGCTCTCGTCGTCACCAAGAAGGCCGCCTTCAATGACATGCGCTCAAAGGGCCTCGTCCAGAATGACTCCGCCTTTGCTGGTCACTCTCGGCGAGTACTCTGCGCTTGCCTCCATCACTGATGTCCTCCCCATCTCCTCGCTTGTCGATGTCGTGTTCTATCATGGTATTACTGTGCAGCGCGCCGTCGAGCGTGACCATCTCAGCCGCTCGAACTATGCCACGTGTGCTGTCAACCCCAGCCGTAGCAGCCACACCTTCAACAAGAGCGCGCTTCGCGAAGTCATTGGCCGTCGCACGAATGCCCTCATCGAGATCGTCAACTACAGCGGCGAGGTAAGACTCATATGTTTCAGCCACTCGTAGTCTATGTTCACTGAATCATTGTGATGTCGGGCTCCCAATATCTTTCTGCTGGTGCCTTGGTCGCTCTCCAGACCCGCACCAGCGTCCTCAAGTACCTCAAGAAGGAGAACATCGCCATCGAGAAGGTCGGTCTTCTATTATGCTCGCTGGTCGCTGATTACTGACTGGGTTCTCTTTACAGCTTACCAGGAGCTTCACCCTCGCGAAGATCAGGGAGATGTTGACCGAGATTATTGACAACCGCTTCGAGGTCACGAAGAAGCAGGAGGCTGCGGTCATCTCACCCTCAAGGATGTTTTTGTCACGACCCCTCTGCCTGGTATCGGCGCACCCTTCCACTCTCGCCACCTCTGGGCTGGTGTCATACCTTTCCATACCTGCACGTGAATACACTCAACTATCCCTGCACTGTTTCGCTCACTCAAAAATTCTTCGACCTTCAAGAAAAACAGCTCGGCACATTTGAACCCTTACCTCCTCATCAACAAGTACATCCCCAACTTGATCGCCAAGCCCTTCCAGGTTACTAATGAGTACATCCAAGACCAGACTATGTACCCTCGCCTCGACAAGGTCATCAAGGCTCGGGACAAGGAGAACTGGGGTGTGTACACTCAGCTTCAGAAGCTCACCTTACCCATCCTCGCCGAGCTTCTCGCCTACCAGTTCGCTTCTCCTGTGCGCTGGATCGAGACCCAGGATCTTCCCTTCGCCCACTACAGGTTCAAGCGCTTCATTGAGCTTGGACCTGGTCCTAATCTGACTGGCATGGCCACTTCGTACCCTCCAGGCCCAGTACAAGGCGTCGGATGACCCCCTCACCATCACCCATGCACTCTTCTGCCACGCCAAGAACCAGGAGATCTAACAGTTCGAGGACGAGGCTCTAGAGGAGCCTGCTGACAAAGCATCTGAACCCGCTCCTGCTTGTGCTGCCGCCCTAGTCGCCATCGCTGCTGCCCCTGTTACCGCTCCTGGTGGGCCCGTCGCTGCAATTGCAGGCAAGCCCATCAATGCGATTGATGTCTTGCATGTCATCATTGCCTAGAAGCTAAAGAAGGTCGAAGAAACCCCTCTGTCCAGCACCATCAAGGATCCTGTCGGTGGCAAGTCCACTGTCCAGAACGAGCTTCTTGGTGACATTAGAACCGAGTTCAGCTGCACAACTGGAAAAGGAAGTCCCTCTCAAGGAGCTTGGTGCTGCCCTCCCATCCACTGGCACTCTTGGCGAGCATGGCAGCACTCTCATCACTCGCACAATTGATGGCAAGATGCCTGTATTTACATTGAACTATACACAATAGAGAGTTTTTTTTTAAATCATTGTGCCTATTCTGGAAAAGCTGCAGCCAGTACTAGTACTGCATTCACATAAACTTGAATACCATAATTTCCATCGTCCCGCCCATAATCAAAGTTGGCATCCAACAGAATCCGACGAGCCTGAATGATGTCATTATCAATGACAATCCGCAATCCGTCCTCGACCTCCTCACTAATCGCATCCGGATCCTCAGACTCCTCGCTTGCAGGAGGAGCCAGTCCTTCTGCAGCTTGCTCCACACCATAGAACTGAGATGATGCTATGTTGATGTTATCCCCAGGATCCTCGTCCCACCACCCAGCACTGATACCCTCAGCACGAGAAATATCCCATAAAGCAAAAGGGGTCTTCATCTTTTCTGTTCGCATCGGGTGATGGTTCCATGCATCCTGTGTGCGCTGGAGGCTTGCCTGGATACGAGGCTGAAAAACAATGAAAAGAGCAATGCGCTGAACCCGATTATCCATATCCAGAAGGCTGTGCGATTCTAGATAGATGAAGACCAGGCGGAAAAGTTCAAGGCAGTCCTTGCGAACATCTCTCCACAAACGCTCAATTCGGATGTTGTGGAGGGACCTAGCCCAGTCATTAGAGAAAATCTAGCTGCCAATGGAGAACAAACACTCACTTGCCCCGAAGATATGCGTGGTGGCTCAAACCACGATGTTCGATCATGAACACTTCAATGCCATTGTTCTCAGTCCCAAAATCTCCCCGTACACGACTGGGAATGCCATATTTTGCTGTGGCCTCTCGAAATATCTGGGCCACAGTAACGGACTTCTTGTTTGATGTTGCTTGGAGGTAGATGATCATTCGTGAATAACCATCGACACAGCCGTGCACATAGAAGCCCCATGGACGGAGCTTCTCATTTCCATCCTGATGCCACAGGGAATTTGCACCACGGACTTTGTATACTCGTCTCTTAATGTTTTGACCCATCCTAATGCATAAGACAATCAATTAGCCTTCCCCAAAAAACAAGAGAACAATGAGTTCCCATACCGCAGCATTACTCCAATTGGATCTACTCGTCGCAGGCTGGCCTGTACCCGAGTGAGTGGTAATTTCAGCCCTTGAGACGCAAGATGGCCACACATGATCACAGAGCCTGAGTGTGGGTGCTCAAGCACCAGCCGTGCAAGCTCTAGGTCAAGCGCATCATCTGAAATTTCAGAATATGGGCGCTGCGTCGATCGGCCAGCCTGGTTCATGTGACGATATAGGGTTGCCCGGCCAACATTCAATAACTTCGCAATTTCAGCCCAGCTCAGGCCCTTCCATCGCATTGCCTCTGCCCAGTCAAGATCAATATCATATCTAGGGCGGTGCGGTTCACCCAAATGAAGAGCTGGAGGGTGGAAATGTTTATGGGACGACGGTTCCTCTTGGAATGATTGTAGGGGCAAGAGGAGCTCATGTACATTGTCTATCAGCTTTTTCCTGAGGTCCTGAGGTAGGTCCGGGTGATCATAAGGGACAGCATCAAGAGCCGACAATACAGATTGCAGACGAAGGATACCCCGTTCAACAGCAAAAGGCTCGGCATGGGGAAGGGATGAGACAGTATGTCGAGTATCATTCAACAGATTCGCTGCTGCATTGAACAGAGCAAGGAGGTCGCGCATTGGCACAAAAGTGTTGGCCCAAGTTTGTGGTGCCGTTCGACTATTTGGTCTCGGCAAATAACATGAAATATGGCTGATGGCAACCATAGAGTTGTGGTGGAATCGACTGGGTGAATGAACTAGCAGGGGTTGATGACAGACTGGGAGGGAGGGCACCTTTTAGAGGAGAGGTTTCCGACATGGTTTGTGCTGATCCAGTCAGGCTGGAACAAGAGTACGAGGAGCCTTAGATACATTAAGGAACTGAATGTAATCTGCGACGAGAGAACTAGCCAGAGAAAAGAAACGATTAGAAAAACTGGGAAAATGCTGAGGCTGTCGTCCAATGAGTCTAGTGAAATGTGTGCAGCATGATCGATTCAGAAATGACATGAGCAACCGACCAGGATTGGGCTGGACCAAGGGGCAACAAGTCTACGCCTCCTCGTCCTCTCGTCCTTCCGTTGTCGTCATAGTTGCAGCTCCTGCATGACTCTCTTTCCAGTCCTCCCACCCTCCGTCACCGTTCACTGCTCCCTTCTATAGTGGCTGTCTGTTCTATCTCTTAATTCTTCCTGTCGTTCTTTACTTGAATGTACATAGTCCTATATTAGGTGGCTTGAGCTCGGTCCCGAAGTCGTGCTGCACTGCCCTGTGTCCCCCGGCCTCCTCCTCCTCTTGCGAGCACGTCTCCGGGCCGGGAAAGAGTTCAATGGAGCTGACCCTTGCCCCTCAAGCACTACACCTCCTCTTTGGAGGCACTGGGATTAGTCTAGGAAAAGTGCTCTTTTATGGAAAAAGCGCGCGATATATATTACAAAAGAGCAAAACATTATCAAAATTGACTTATGAGACGCCATATGCGCCATAGAAATTACCCATCACCGTATGCTATAATGCTGTTGTTTGATCCTACCATCCAAGCTACCCTTCAGCCGCCTCTTGGACGTTAGAAGGCTCTAATTGCTACCTTATTTATCACACTCTCGTAGTCTTCTCCTCTCTACTTCTTGGACATGTGGATAGGTGACTACAGCGACACGAAGCCAAGCCCCAGGATAGGAAGCGTTTTGGGGACTAAAGTTTCTTTTAATTTCTTCTATCTCATGAAGCCGTACTATCAGGACCTACTTTTATCCCTCTATAGTTGTACTCGTACACCGCTCTCTACCTTCATTCTCGTTTACGTCTTTGATTCGCGCTCTGCTTCCGGCGGGCCCTGCCGCGCATTGGGCCTTTATAAAAATGAAGCAAAATATCAGCTGACTCCCTTTCGGGAAAACATGAATTCGGCGGCAGTGGAGAGCTAGGATCAGTATTGGGATATAGTTTTAGCCATTTCCCAATGAAGAACTTGCTGCCGTTCTGTTATATAGGTCACCCAATGAATATACGTAATATTGCGGCATCGTACTGACCATGGGACCACTTCCATACATTAGTGGCTGCTCGAATATGGTAAAGTCGACGATTCCCTTGTATTATATGGACGGATGGGGCAACTCCTTTCATAAAGCCCATCGTCTTGCAAGTCCGTGGATGAGTTGAGTTCCGCGGACGAGCCCTACGTATAGATAACAATAAATGCGTGAGCGAGTATATTCGGCATCAAAAAAGTCAGCTGATTCAGCCCTTATAAGCTGGAGGGGACCATTGGCAGGCGTGTTCTATTCTAATCGATGAGGCACGGATCAGATCTCCTCGCCTGCTTTCAATTGCTTAATACGGTACAGGAGAGGTACTTCATGCGTTATTTGTGCCTATTCTCAGTGCTATAAAGTAGTCGTGAGGTCCATCACCTATAAAAGTTGTCCACACCGAACAGTCCTCTCCCTAGCCCCCACCTTACGAGGAGGCATCCGAAATCTGTTGGGTACCCTTCCCCGCAGTACTATACTCTTGATCACGCAGAATGGCCTCTACGCTGCAGCCCCACGACCACGTAGAGGGGCACGTGGAGCCCGTCGACCCCACTGATAATGAAGCTACGCTAGTCCCAGCAGGAGAAGATGATGAGCCAACTTATATACTTACAAAAGTCCCACAACAGCTCGACCCTCAGGTTGATAGCCCCCACGTATGGGGCAGGCTGGAGCCCTGCGTGCAAGGCCTCCCTCAGCTCGAGCTCAAGACGCCAAAGCTTGGCTATGTCATTGGGAGGGACGCAAAGTGTGACTTTGTCATTACCAATAGCATCGTCTCCAGTTTGCACTGTACTATTTCTTACGTGAACGATGTGGTGAACATTTCCGACCACTCGTCCAACGGCACCTATGTGGGTTGCTTGCTGCTCCTTACTTGATGATGAGCTGAATGATGGAGCGCACATTTCCTTAATCTAGGTCAGGGGAAAGGTGATCGGTAAAGGAAATGCCTTGGATATTGTTGGCTCGCCAGAAATCTCGTTTGGGCCGCCAGGGAGTTATGGCAGCCACGATATTCGTTTCATCTTTCGTCCTTCAAGTGACCAGACCGTGCGTTTCTCTCACCTCTTTCAAGTCATGAGATCTCCAAATTTCTGACCCCAGATTCGCATCTTTGCGTCTGATGTAGACTGAAGTAGTAGGTGGTGGCTTCTACAAAGTCTATGAGCGACTCAGTGAAATAGGACGAGGCGGATTTGGCGTTGTACACCAAGCGCGTGACAAGGATACCAAGGCTCTGGCGGCAGTGAAGATTATCATTAAGTCGCGGTTCCTTAACTCGTGGGACAGCTTTACCCGGTACTTCAAGCGAGAAATCAACATTATGGGGAAGCTCGCTCATGTTTGTTACTCCTCTCTATACTCACATCCCGCCTGCTGATTTTCAGTCTTGCATACATGTAGGAAAACATCGTCAAGTTCATCGATCAGTACGAAGATGCCGGAGCCATCTGTGAGACCTTGCCTTGATCTTCCTCCCTTTTGCAAACCCTTGCTGAAGTCACCTGCCCAGACATTGTCATGGAACTAGTTGATGGCGGAGATCTGCGACAGCACATTCGTAACCAGCCAGGAGGTCATATGGGTAAGTGTAACAACATAATATTTATTCTAGAGTCGGACGACTCATCTCTCGTGCTCCTGTAGGCGAGCCAGAGGCCAAGAAGATTACGCGTTTTGTTGGAAATGGCCTAGATGTATGTGGGACCACCAATCTGGTTCTAGTTCTTCACTGAAAGCTATATACAGTACATTCACAACGAGGGTATTGCCCATCGTGACCTTAAGCCCGAGGTAGATCCCTTACCTGGCTGTGCCCATAATTCTTTTTTGGCTCAATTTCTTTCAATAGAACATTCTTCTCACAGGAGATGGCATGGCAAAGATTGCTGATTTCGGGCTTGCAAAGATGTTTGACAGCCAGACCTTCCTCAATGTCAGTTTCTCCTTGGTTTTTTTTTTAATGCTGCTTTTGACCATCATCTTGGAAATTTCTCCCGTGCTGCAGACTCAGTGTGGGACTCCCGCCTATATCGCCCCAGAAGTATTTGAAAATCAAGCGACTGGATATAGTCTCATTGTGGACAGCTGGAGTATGGGCGTAATTGTCTATGACATGTGCGTTTTTCATCAACTATCTTTTTTGTGCTGCCCATTAATCTGTCATTTTAGGCTGACTGGGGAAAACAGACTGCATGAGCGTTTCCGCCGACGGAACTTTGATACCAATGGTCTCCTTGAGCCTCCGATGTCACAAGCAGGTATACATTAATCAATTTATTCGCCCTCATTCCCATTACTTATATCCCTTGCTGCACGGTCTCAACAGCTCAAGAGTGGATTCGTGCCATGTTGCAAGTCAATCCAGAAGCTCGATTGCCAATTCAGACTGCTCTCCAGCATTCGTGGCTCATTGTCACAGGTTCTAATCCTTAAAACCGTATTCTTGCATGTCGGATACAAGGCTGTGTTCGCATTCTCCTTTGGCCAAGATTGATTTCATTGTGTCCACTCGAATCAAAAACCCAATGCTTTGTAATAGGTGCACCAGTCATGTAACCGAAGTGTAATCAATATGTTCTCCGACTGTACAAGATGGTTTGGCAACAAAATGATTGAACCTTTGATAAAATGAGGCAATGAGAATGAGGACGAGAACAGTAACATACCACTACCTGGTCTATTGACTTGCACTGTGGACGGAAAGGTAGCGGAACTTTAGCTCCACCCGGACATTTGGCAGAATTTCCGTCTGCTAAATTCGTGTGGTGCCATGCCTATTTAGCCCAGTAGACTTTCCGCCGTATACGACTTAACCACTTGCGCGCGTACATTGACCTAAAGGAAGCGCCTGATGGCCCAACACCAGCACCAACCAATACAATCACACAAACTCAATTTTTCTTTCACTCTATAGCATATTTGGGCTCAAAAGCAGTGTCAAAATTAGTCAAAGGATTTCTGACAGCGCAGGATAAGATGTTGCCCTGAGTCCTTGATATTGATGTGTCTGTATCTAATGCTGGCAAAGCATTGGCAATAATATCTATGGGAGGTATGGAGGTGGTATCCTTACATCTATATGCGTGCTTGGAAATATTGTATCCAACGCCGCCGCCTTATGGCGTTTATGATAGATTGATTGTATCATTGTGTCTTACCACCATCCTACACTTGCTGTCCTTATCCCAGATTGGCGCATACCTTCCACATTGCATACAGGCCACCCCATTATCGTATACACTCACATTAATTTGTCAGCTGAGAGGGAGGGAGAATTTGAGGATTTGCATAGGCATGTGCCTTCATAGTACTTGAACATTCAGATACTAGTAATTATATCTTGCAACATAGATGAATATGAATGTTCAGATACACCTTTAGATTCTGGGATGCTGCTTTTGAGAGTTTTGCCA